>CAJNDS010000417.1:0-62500 GCA_905221605.1 Symbiodinium natans
GTCAATTATTTTCTCTATTGGTGGTCTGTTAGGGTCGCCTTGGCTTTCAATCATACCGACTAACTCATCATACGTCGGACGTAATTTTAATTCAGATTTTAACGTTTTAATCATTAATATTATTATTTTAGATTTAAATTATTTCTTTCATTATAGTTTTTAATTCATCTTGGCGTTTCATCAGTTCCTCTTTCGTTCTTACTGGCATTGATGGTCTCTCTAATTGTCTATTGATATCATCTAACTGGCCTTGATATAGCGATTGCTTCTGATGTTTTATCCAATCGTTCCTTAACGCTACGTTCTTAGCTCTGTTTTCCGCTTCTTCTATTCTTAACTTCATGTCTTCGAGTTCTTTCTTCCGACTTGCTACTCCGATTGATTCTTCTAAATCATAGTATTGTTCTACCATAGGCATACGTCTCATCTCTGGTTTGCTCTTAAAAATGCTCATATTATATTCAATAGTAGATAATAATTATTAAATATAATTTAAAACATGCTTGTTTTAAACCTTGCTATTTTCTCGGCTTTCTCTTGTTGCTTCAATTTCTTCATTTCGTTGTATGACTGTTGTAATAGCTCGCTTGCTGTTAATTGTCGCTCTGGCTGTTTCATTACGACGGGTTGTTTTGGTATTGCTTTAGTTTTGACGCTCGGCTGAGCCTCGCGTGCATTCGCGACTTCAATTTCTTCGCTATGTTGCATTATTTCGTTTTCTTTGTTTTGATATTTGCTTTTCATTTCTTCCTCTATTTCTTTTCTCATCTGTTCCTTCAGTTTAGACCCATACGAGTTTTTCTGTTTATTAACGGGCAATGTTTCCGAAGGCTGACCTTTACAATTTCTCGGATGTGAATGTTTTAAGCTCTTGGGTAACATCTTTTTATCACAGTCGGGACAATTTACCATCTCTACGACCTTTACTGTTCTCGGTAGTTTTTTTTTTTTTTTTTTTGGTTTCGGTTTCTCTTCCGCTTCTTCTTGCTTTGCTTCCTCTTGTTTAATTTCTTGTGGTTCGGTCGCTTCTTCAATAATATTTTCAACCACCTTTTCATTTGCTTCTTCATTTTGACTTTCTTGAACTTCATTATTAATCGTTTCCATATATTCTATATAGAAATTTTATATGTTATTTTAACCTTTAAAAAATGTTATCGTGAATGAAACATCCACCTCGTTTAAATTAATATTTTGGTTAAGATGGTCAGTAAGACGAAAATTTAATCTTCTTAATAATTTGTTAGAGACGTCAATATAATCAACAACGCTCAACTCGGAATCATTAATGACCCCTAAGTAAGGAACATTAACGGGAATCTTTTTAATAATACTTGAGTTACCCGCTACTGTTAATTGGTTATAGTTGCTAATTTCATTACAATGCAAATAAACATTTTTAACAGGTGTTAAATCAATAAAATTAGTTGTATAAGGTGCTACATTAGTATAAGCGTCGGTTGCTGGGGTTGTGTTGCCAATCACGCGGTTTAAAGAATATAAGTTATTAACATCAACAGGGTCACTAAACAAATTTGCCACTGGCGCAACTTCCCCATCAGTGAGAAGAACAAAAATAACTGTTGCATAATTAGAACTGATTGTAAATTTGTTAGTTGATGTGTTGTAACTTAAAGAATATGTGTTAGGTCTGTCGTTTGTATCCACTAATAGATTAATCGCTATTTGTATGGTTTGTGCTAAATCTACCGCTGTATAGTTACCTTCGGGAATTGTTACTTTACGGTAAGTAATACCCGCTATAACACCAGGGGGTATAACTTGATGTCTCCAATAAATATTGTTATTTGTGCTGTTTATTGAATACCAAGAATGAGGAATGCTTACCTCATGTATTTGACATAACATATTATCTTCTAATTGGACAGTTTCAGGTAAGTCAATAACAAATTCGGACGAAGTGCCACTTACTTTATAACTACTATCGATATATACCTTCTTGAACTTAAGCATTATTAATTAAATTAGAAATAAATTATAAGTTATTTTATAAAGGAATGTTTAAACATAAAAGAAGAAATGAAGGTGTTTTATACGAATCGCCCAATACAAGAAATAAGATTAATGATGAAGTTAGGGACGAATTAGCAGGAACCGAAACGTTCTTAACCGATACGCAAGGTTTAAGACTTGCTTATGAAAACCCAGAAGGGATTTATCAAAATGGTTCTATTTTATACATAGCCGGAACTAAAAGCGGGAGAGATATTTATGATGATTTAAAATTACCGTTGTATCAAACACAACAAACAAAAAGATATAAGGACGTTGATAAATTCATTAAAGACGGAACTATACAAGTTGATGGTAAAAAACTCACAGGTATTACTGACATTATCAGTCATAGTTTAGGTTCGGCGGTGGGACAACAAATAAATAATGATTATGGCAATATTTTTAGAAGTAGAAGTTATGGTTCGCCTTTTGTTTCAAGTCAGAGACCAGAAGATACGGGGACAAACCTAAGAATAAGAAAAGCGGGCGACGTTGTTAGTATGTTCGATAAAGGCAGTTTAACATTAAACAGAGGAACGTTAGACCCTTTACAAAATCATTCATATCAAGATATAGGTAACGTTAGTAATAAACCAGGAAACTTACCAATAACGCAAGAAGAATTTATGGAACAGTTTGATTAAAATCTTTTCTAAATAATATTAATAATGTTTGCTTATAAAACAACATCATACGAGAAGGTAGAGAAGCCAAAGTCCGAGAAAAAGTTTAAACAAAACAGTTACGAGGAAATACGAAAAATCGTAGAAGACGGCGGAGAGATGAAGCTGAAGGAGACAATTAAAACAAGGAAAGACAATAATAAAACTGAAAATAAAATTAAGTTTAATTTATTTGATTAAATTTATTATAAAAATATTAATTATCTAATCATAAATATATAAGTATGGAAACGTTCGCACCCGAAGATATCCTTATTGATAATTTAAGCTTTAAATTAAACAAAGGTAGTTCATACATTCAAGACCGTCGTTCTGTGTCATTCTGGCCGACTGGTTCAAATATCTATAAAAGCAATAGCGGTAATCGTGTATTAAAATTTTCATTAAACGGCGAAGACAACACATGGTTAGACCCTCAATCAGTTCGCATTTTCTTTACATTACAAAACTTAGACCTTGGCGATTATGATAATAAACTTCGTCCATTATCACCCGCTTATTCTTTCTTCAGACGAATGCGAATTATTGCTGGTAATCAAGTTGTTGAAGACTTTGATAATTATAACCGAGTTCATCATATGTTCTCTAAAATGATGTCTGCAGGAGCACGAAAAGACGAAGCAAACGAAAGTTTCGGATATAGATATGATGACGAAGTAAGAACATTATATGCCGACGGAGTAACACCCGAATTAAAATATGAAGTTAACGGTTATAATTGCCAAGGATTTAAAAACAAAATGACAGTTTGTTTCAAACCATTATGTGGCCTCTTTTCACAATTTAAATATTTACCATTAAAATATATGGGAAACTTAACAATCGAATTAGAACTCGTAACGAATGCAACTGATTGTATTATTGATTATAATGATGATACCGCGAACACTGCCGTAGGCAATCGTTTCGTAAATAATGTTAATCCCGCAGACGCGGGACAAGAAAACGCAAGATACAGAAATACAAGTATTCAATGGGAAATTAATAACGCTCGTGTTGTTTGCGATGTCTGCACCTTAGATAATAACTTAAATAATGAATATGTTAAGCATCTTTTAGAAGGTAAAGGATTACCCATTACTTATACCACTTATATTACTCAATCACAAGCATTAACAGGAAACGACAATTTTAGCGTTCAAGTTATTCGTTCAGTATCTAAATTAGTAGCATCGTTTGTTACATTTTACAAGAGCGGAGACCCAAGCACAGGTTTCGAATACTGCGATAAAGAGTTCTGTCGCTTCTATCATCCACAACAGGCATCGTTTCCCGCGAACGAAGGAATATATGACCCCGATTTGGATTTAGAATTTCAGATTCAATTAGGTTCTAAATTGTATCCAGAATACCCTTGTGCTTCGATTACCGAGTGCTACTATCATTTACGAAAGGCATTAAACTTACCAATGTTTCATCAACATTCATTATCAATTGATTTTAAACAATATCGCGATAGACAATTTGTCTTTGCTTTCTCCTTTGAAAAAGTGCCGGATAGTAGTTATACAGGAATTAATACACGTGCAGGGCAACAAATGTTATTAAAAGTTAAACCCGCCAATGCTTCAATAACTAATACGAATATGCCAGATAGTGTTTATTTAACCCTATTGAGTGAGCAAATTTTAGAAATTAAGGATTTAGGGCTCAAGGTATTCGATTAGGTGTATTCGATTAGGTGTATTCGATTAGGTGTATTGAAAAACTATATAAAATGTTATAAAGAAATAATACTTTATAATATATTATAGGATAGTATGCCGAGAAAACAAATAGATTATAGCAATACTCATTTTTACAAAATTGTTTGTAAGGATACAAACATAACCGAGTGTTATGTAGGTCATACGACAGATTTTGTTAAACGGAGATACGCGCACAAAAACATTTGCTACAAAGAAGAAGACAGACATTATAACATATACTTGTATGAGTTTATTCGTGAAAATGGAGGGTGGGATAATTGGGAGATGATTAATATTGAAACAAGAAGTTGTAGAGACAGTTTAGAAGCAAAGACAATTGAGCGCGAACTCACCGAACAATTGAAAGCAAACTTAAACAGAGTTAAAGCAATTGAAACAAAAGAAGAAAAATCAGTAAGAAAGAAAATCTGGAGAGACAATAACCCAGAATATAACAAACAATATTACCAAGACCATAAAGAAGAACATAACGCTCGCTCTAAACAATACCGAGAAGACCACAAAGAAGAAATTCAAGAATGGAAAAAGAAGCATTATGAAGAAAACAAAGAAGACATTTTAACAAAACAAAAAGAAAAGTATGAAGAGAACAAAGAAATAATTTTAGAAAGAAACAAGAAATGGAGAGATGAACACCGAGAAGAACAAAAAGAATACCATAAGCAATACAGAGAAAACAACAAGGAAAAGGTAGCAGAAAGAAAAAAGAAATGTGTAGAGAAAAAGAAAGACGAGTATTTACAGAAGAAGCGTGACTATTACCAAAGTAAAAAAGAAAAGCAATTATGTGAATGTGGTTCAATGGTTAGTTCATGTGAGAAATCAAGACACCTTAAATCACAAAAACATCAAACATATCTAAAACAACAACAAGAAATTTAATATAACATTCTAATAATAATTTATCTAATTATTATTATAATGGTTCTTACTTTAAACAACACAAATACACTTACAGCAGATAATGTTATTGTTGGTGGAACAGACATTTCTTTGTTATATGCCACAAAAACAGAATTAGGAGACATCAACACCGCGAATTCTTCAAACATACAAGCAAACACCGACTCTATAGCAGTTTTAAACACAAAACAACTACAAAACTTTCATAATATCAGTTCTTTAACGCACTTATTAGATACGGAGTATCAAACAAACACCACCTTAACGAGCACATTTTACAATAAAACAGAAATAGACTCAACCTTTACGAATTATTACACACAAACTCAAATAGACACAAATTTATCAACAAATTACCAGACCAACACCCAATTAGGAACAAATTATTATAATAAAACCGAAGTAGACGGATTAATAGCAGGAGGAGGAGGAGACACTTATACAACAACAGAAGTAGATAATTTACTTGCTTTAAGAGTTCCAGTAAGTGATTTTACCAATAGATTTAGTGCTAATCCTATTATTGATTGTTCTGCCCCTACTGTTATTCATAGTGGATTAACATTAAATAATTCAACAATAAATATTTCCCCAGTAGCAGGATTATTATTTAGTAATCAAACCGGAGGAGGTGATAAAGTTTTAGCAGAGTTTAAGAACGCTACGAGTTATATAACTTTGCAAGGGGATAAGATATTTTGCAATAATACATCAGACGATGCAATTAAACAACTTGATTTAACTAATAATAATGCAGGGTATAAAATGAGTGGGAAAATAGAAACGCCAACAGGTGGTTTAGTAGTGGAAAATACAGCAGACGCTAATTTATCATTTACCGTTAGAAATACTGATAATTATATTACTTTTAATAATGATAATATCGATTGTTATAATTCAGTTGGCGATACTGGTAGAATATTAAACTTAAATAATAATGCTAATCAATATGTTAAATCACATTCCTTATTAGTAGATACAGGAACGGAAACATTAACAAGCGGGTATAATTTGGATGTTGTTGATAGTGCGATTATTAGACAGAATTTAAAAGTTGATGGTAATTTAGATTTAACAAATGATTTAAATTTTGACGGTGAAAATTGTAATATATCTAATAACTCAGGACTTACATTTTATAAAGATACAACAGATGCGTCGAATGTTATGACTGTAAAAAATGCACAAGGATATTTAAAATTTAATTCATTTAATATTAATGCTTATAACACAAGCAACGACAGTTCATCATTGCTTTTATTAAATACTGCTAACGGTAATGGTGTTTATTGTTTAAGTTTAGGCATCGGAGCAATTCAAGGAGCAAATAAACTAAATGTAAGTGGCGGGAATGCTAATTTTGGTGGCACTTCATCATTTCAAAACATAGCAACTTTTAATAGTGATATTTATATTAATAATTCAGGGAGAATATTTCAAAGAGCAGACGTTAATAATTCATTAAATGTAATATCAACAGAAGAAATTAATTTTTCATTACAATCAAATAGAACAACCGACCCAACAACAGGAACAATAGCACTACAATTAAACGACACTAACGGAATTACTATTAATAGAGCAGTTACAAATAACTTAACTTTTAATAGTATTGGTAATATCGTTGGTGAGGCAGATGTTATTAGTTGGGGGCGCTTTATGTTTCAAAATAGTAGTGAGTTTAAAGAAGTATTGGACGGACAATATAAATTGTTTGTTCGAAATGGAGACACGTTAGGCGACATTAATTTAACTGTTGGATTAGAAAGTAGCACACCAGAAATTAAAATAACTGATGGAAAAGTAAAAATGAATAACTTAGAAATAACACAAGAGACAATAAGCACCGTAGACCAAATACAATTTTTAAATACTGACGCAGGAGGTGAATATGCATTTTATTTTGGTAGTGTTTCAGTATCGAATGATGTGTTTTCAATTTCACCAGGTGGCATTCTCGTTAATGGAGATATTGAATATACAGGGTCTTTAATTCCAAGTTCCGATAAACGTTTGAAAAAAGATATTAAGGAACTTAACCAAAAAAAAGCAGTGGAATTAGTTAAATACATTGTTCCAAAAACATATCATTTTATTGACGACAGACAAAAGGGTAAATCATGTTGTGGTTTTATTGCTAATGACTTTTTAAGTAAAAAAGTCCCAGATGAATGGCAAAATATAGTTAAAGAAGGCAAAGACGGATATTTAAAGTTTGATTATACTTCTTGTGTTCCTATTTTATGGAGTGCATTACAAGCAACAATAAATGAAGTAGAAGAATTAAAAGATTTAGTAAAAACAATGAAAAAGGAAATGGCAACGATGAAAGGAGAAATAACAAAGTTGAAAAAGAAAATTAAGGATGATGATTAATAATATTATAGCAAAATAATATTATTAATCTATAACTAATTTAGCATCAAACCTTTTATAAAACATATCATTTACGTCTGCTTTCATCAAGTTAATGAATAAAAAACTATACGGTTCTTCTGTAGCTAAATTATACACTTCCAATAATAATTTCTTTGCTTCTGCAAGATTTTTAGTATCTGCTACAGAAGATTTTTTAATCAATACGGCGCTTAATTCCTCAACCATTGTTTCTATTTCTTTGTAATTCCTTAATCTAAAGAAGAACAACTGACGACTATTGACACGAATTATTGGAGACAGTGCGTTAAATTTTTGTGTTGCAGTGATAATACATATCGCTTTATGTCGTCCCCTTACATATAATTGATTTAATAATGGACTGTTGCGTGAAAAACTCTTTGAATCAGCAAAATCATCAACAATAATTAATATTGAATGCAATTGCTTGTGTCCATTCTTCTTTTGATACTCAGTTATTTTATGTTGTCTGTTTATGACTTCTTCTAATTCCGAGGGGTTGTATTCATCAAACATACATTTTTCTTTCTCTAAATCCACCTTCAAATCGTTCTGAATATACCTTTTAACAGGAGTCCAGTTAGGGTCAATTGAAACAGAGGGCGACCATACATATATTCTTGCGAAAACATCGCGATAAATGTCTAATATCATTGACTGTAATAATATGCCTTTACCACTTCCAGAAGGGCCAGTTATTATTTGACTGAAAGGTAATCTCGGGGCTACTTCATATTTAGATTGTTTGAACTCGTATTCTTTGACATTAACAGGTTTAACTATCGGAATGTTTGACATTATTATTAATACATAGAAAATTATATCGTTATTTAATATATGTATAACTACAAAAACTATATAGATGTAATAGATGAGATAGAGAAATTAGACGAAGTAATAAAAACACCAAGATACAGAATGTGTTGTCGTAGTTTGTTAGAGTTCTTGAAAGCCGTTTGTTATTATCTTAAAAATATGAAAAAATCTAAATAATATTAATGGAAGAGAACAGCGGAGGGTTTCACATTGATAAAAGTAGTGTTGATTGTAACTTTTGTAGATGTGGTAAAAAGGCATTGTATAAACAAACTAAAACAACAACAGATAAACAGGGTAACGTCGTAGTTAATCAGGTAGAGAATCGTTCTTCTTGGAAAGTTGGCAGGAATACGACGCCCGACGGAAACGCTATATTCAAAACAAACATGAAAGATAATGAAGATGTTGATACAGTAGATACAGGGTTCAGGTCAAGAAAACCAACACCCGAAGAAAGAATAGAAATATTAGAAAAAGAAGTAGAGGAGCTAAAAAGGAACTTAGGATTAAACAGTATGGAATGACATTAAAGGTTTGTTTTTATTAGATTATGACACAAGAAAACGCGTTTTCGGTATTATGTTTAAAGAAATGTTGTTCTTTAAACATGACAGTTGCCCCCAAGCACAGAGCCCCATTGTTTCACATTGAACGGACACATGAAAGGGAAGTAGTGCGACACGTTCAATAGCATCTCATAAGCAGTTGCTTAATTCGTTTGATTAAATCTTAAGGAACTCATACCCCATTGCGTTTAATAATAATAAATTGTTATTATTATTAATATGAAGAATATAGTAGAATTTAAATTAACAAACGAACCAAACGAAGGTTATAATCAAGACATCGGTTTTTGTAAATTTTGCCATAGCTATGTTCCTAAATCGTATTTTATCGGTTGTTATGGCAAAATATGTAAAACGTGCGTTAGATGTCGGGAAAAACATTTAACGGGTAATATATATGGGAAAACTTCTAAACATTTACCAGAACAAAATCTCGATAGCAAAAGTGGCTGAAAAATGCGATTATTATGTTACAGGTATTGATTTAGATTGTTGGACGAGTTTAGGATGGGAACAAAGATTATTAAAATATGAACCCGAAACATTTAAGTTTATTTGGGCACAGATTGACTTAAGAAAACCACAGACAGAAGCACACATTAAAAGTATAATTGAACACTTGAAGCCGAAAGGGTGGTGTATTCAACACGTAAAAGAACCCTTGAGCGATGCCGATATTGAGGAGATTATCAGGGTCTAAAGGGTAGAATACGTAATAACGTATATGACCGAGGGTAAGGTGAGCACGGACGCGGAGCACGTGAGACAAGTGTCGAACGTCATGATTTATAACACTGTTATAGAAAATCACAATATGACTCAATTGAAGATTAACGAAATTTTAGGTATTGTTCAACAATTGGTTAAGGATAATGTTAAGAAACCAAGCACTTATGAAAAAAACACAACGACAACACCAGTTGATAAAAGCGAGAAAAGCGATTGGAGCAAGAAAAGGAAAACTTACATGGAAAGACTGAATAAGGGCGAAATCAAAGTCCCAAAAGAAGACACATTGAAATATTATGATATCGAATTCAACAAAGAACAAGAAAAGTATCAATTTAAAACACCCGCTAAAAGCGAGGAGTGAGATGTGATTTAATATTATTTGATAATATTAAAACTCATCAAGGATAAATATGATATGAAAAGTTATTTAATTTATAAATGGCGATTGTTTCTTCAAGTTCTCCGAGGGTTGTTTTAAATACAAACCAATTATTTTTATCTTCGTTTTCGATGGGTATGTATGTCCTTAAATACCATTCGGTATAATGTGAACATCCAGTTATTATATCTTTTATTATCTTCCCGCGTATATCTTTACAAACTTCATCATTTACAACATATTTAAATATTACTTTACATGAGTGGTCTCTATACAGTTCGGGGTTATCAACTGTAAATATACATTCACCCATCGAGAATTTAGGATGAACATGTATAGGTTTAGGATTTATTAAAGGTCGTGTTGTTGTTTGTTGGGTAGATGTTGAACTTCCCATGATTAAGGTTGTAACACGCTTTACCTTTAAAACGTGTTAAACTTAATTATTAATGTAACCTATTAATAGTTAGGTTTGTTTGAGAATACTTTTGTTTGTTTTACATGCCAATATACTTTCAGCTTGTTTTTCCATTATATCAAATATTTCTTCATGAATATCATGTTTGAAGAACTTATAATCGTGAGGCTTACATCTTGTATTCTTCTTAAATAAATATATGTCTATGACAATTTCAAGTATTATATAAACTTCACTATACATCTTGTTGTTGTAAAAGAATAAATCACCGAAACAAGTAGCACGTTTGTTAAAATATTCAGCGCAAAAGTGCAAGTCATAAAAATTATCATATATGGTTTTAATGTGCTCCATTGTATTAGTATTGATATATTTACGAAAAAGATTTGGGTCTACTCTAAAATCAAAACAACAACGTTTTATTTCTTTCTGGGTTAAGTCTAAGGGATACATCCGAGCAAACAGATATAGGTCATCATAAACATCATTGTCAATAATATCAGAACAAGTTAGGAATTCCTTAATATTGTCATTGACATTATCAGGAAAGCACAACTCAAGGTTTTTTAACTTTTGACAGTTAGGACAATTGTAAATACAAGCCTTCATCTCACTAACATAATAAGTCGTCAAGTCTTTAAGTCGTTTTTAAGTCCTTTTTTATCATTGCTTCTTTTCTCTACTCTTTATATGAGTTTAAGCAAGGAAGAAATATTAAGCAATATATATTATGACTTAGAACGTGGTTATGGTAGCATTCAGAGTTTATACAAGGAAGCTAACAAAGATGGCGCAGGTGTGAGTCTTCAATTTGTTAAAGATTGGGTTAAAAAGCAACCTAACAAGCAAAAGCAAGGATACAAAAATTTTAATAGCTATTCTGCACCTTTTAGCAGATTTGAATTTCAGATTGATATTATGGATATGCAAAGCTTAATGAGAGACACAGGAACAAAAGATAAATTGAGATATGCCCTTTTATGTATTGATATATTTAGCAAAAAAGTTCATGTCGTCCCATTAAAAAGTAAAGATGGTGTTGATGTATATGATGCGGTTTTAGAGTGTTTCAAAACGTTAGGGCATCCGATGAGTATTTATTCAGACGATGAAGGTAGCTTCAATTCTAAAAAACTTCAAGATTATTTTAAAGGCGAAGGTATTAACCATATAGTAACATTGACACACGCTAACGTAGCCGAGAGAGCAATAAGAACCTTTAAGAAAATGATAGGAGACAGAGCCGAATTTACTAAACAAAGTTGGTCTGAAATGTTGAAACCAGTATTAAAGAAATATAATAATATGATGGTTCATTCGAGCACAGGATTTACACCGAATAAAGCACACGAAGACGACAACGAAGTAAATGTAAAGGCTAATTTAGTGTTGAAAGAAAAATATTTAAGAAATTATCCTAAAATAGAAGAAGGGGATAAAGTCAAAATATACGACAAAGGAAAAGGAAATTATAGTTCGAGGAAGGAGACCCGTAGTCGGTGGCATCCACAAATTTATACAGTTGCCAAAGTAGATAGAGATACCACATTAAATAAGTTCTATATTTTAGAAGGTAAAACTAAACAGTATAATAGGCATGAACTATTATTAGTGAATGAATAAAACATCTTAAAGACAAGAAAAGAATGATAAGTAGAGATATGACAAGATATGAGAACGGTAAAATTTATAAAATAGTTGATAATGGCTATAACATGTGTTATATTGGTAGCACTTGCGAAAGTTTAAGTCAAAGAATGGCAAGACATAGACATCATTATAATTCATATTTGAAGGGAAACCATGGAAAAACACGTTCGTTCGATATATTTGACACTTATGACATTTTAAATTGTAAAATAGAATTAGTGGAGAATTATCCATGTAATAGCAAAGATGAGTTACTACGACGAGAAGGTTTTCACATACAAAATACTGAGTGTATTAACAAACATATAGCAGGAAGAACACAACAAGAATTCAGAGATGCTACAAAGGAACATAAACGTGAAACAGACAAAGCTTATAGAGAAAACAACAAGGAGAAGCTTAAAGCATACAGAGAGGAGCGAAAGGAACATTATCAAGAATATAATAGAAATTGGAAGCAGGACAACAAAGAACACGTTCAGAAATACAATAGTGAGTGGCGACAGAACAACAAGCAAAAAGTGTCTGAAAAGGCAACGTGTGAGAAATGCGGGGCAATTGTAAGAAAATACGACATGAAGACACACCAACAGACTAAGAGATGTATGCAACGCGGGAAAACGGCTTAAAGAGTAGAAGCCTTATAGAATAATTGGATGACAAGCTTTTTTGTGCATAATGGCAAAAAGTCAGTGATAGACGACGAATTATTTGATATACTATGGAATTCGGTAGAAGATGCGGGAAGCTTTACCACAGACACCGAGAAAGAAGAAGAGCCCACGCGGGAACAGAAGCGTAAGGCATTAAATGACAGTAACAACGCAAAAAATAAGGAAAACGGATATTTTAGAGACTATTTTCAAACAAAGCTTAAAGTCGGTTGGACATGTGATAGATGCGGTGCGTGTATAAGCACAAAGGCGAATAAATCCCGCCATTACCTAACTCAAAAGTGTAAGTCACGACAGTTAGAAAAAAGACAAGACGAAGCAAGAGACAAAATTTTAAAATCAATAACGTTTGGGCATGTTCCAATGCCAATTAAATAAATATTGATAATTGTTTTTATCAATATCTATTTTTTCTACTTTATGCTAAAAAACCCATATGGCAAACTTTCTATGTTATTTATGTAATACCTTTTATTATCATAACTGCTTAGAGCTTGTTTTGTTTGTTTTATGCTATATATCTGATGATTTTTTGAACGTATGCTGTTAAATGTTACGCTGTTATCTATACATTCATTGTTTAAGGTGTCTTCGTATCTTTTATAATTGAATTCTTTCTTAACTTTATGTTTTACTATGCCTTTGCTTTTCTTTTCTTCATTCTGTTCATTATGTATCTTGAATGCATAAGATTTAGGCTTTAATCCTATGAAGCTTGTTATTATCTTGCCGTCGCATTCATCTTTGAATTTTCCTAATACCTTCTTATTTTTTGGGTCATAGCATTTATGATTTTTATCATAGCCGCTAAAGTCCATGTGATTACTTATTTCTTGGAAGTCTTCATATATATCATCTGTTTTAGTATGTATAACGAAGCTGTCAGTATCAGTATATATTAATCTTATGTTGTCTTCGTATTTCTTTTTTAGAACGTCATAATAAAACGAATACATATGTAACTTAGATAAGTCTAAGATACACATACCCGCATATATAGGCTTATTTAATAATACTGTGTGTTTTAGCTTTTCAACTCCTACGAGATTTTCATTAATTATATGTCTATGTTTAAATGTAGGACTATTAACACATTTTTGATAACGTTGAGGTGTATTAACTAATTCAAAATCTATATGTTCTCTTACGTTTTCCATTGTTTTACCGTAGCAAGCGTTATTCATTAATTTATACATATCTTTTTCAAAATCTGATGTTGCCTGTTTTCTTTTGTTAGTGTTAAAATCAATCCATGGTTTTAGCCATGCCTTTTGTTTGAAAGATATTGTTCTCCAAACACGCTTTATTTTCAAGCCTTGTTTCAGATAATACTGTAAAATCTTAACGTGACATACATATCTATTTTTATCATATACATTTAAGATTAGCTTGTTTGTTTTCTCATCTGTAGGCTCTTTATTGTGATTATATGATTTATATATTCCCTTCTGTGTTTCCGATAACATGTCTGCGGTAACATTCATTATTTGCGGTGCTAATGGGTAATCCTTATGTTTCTCATGGACTTCGTCGGGATACTCTAAATCAACATCTACAATAAAGCCGAGAGAACCGTCAGTATAATTAATTATTTCTTCTTCGGTTAAGGGCTTATCTTCAAATTTAATATCTTTGTATGGCAATTTTTGACACATGGCTAAACCATATAAGTTATTAGCATCTAAGTAATTTATATATGATGATTCCTTAGATTTATCATAATCTTCACCCATGTATTTATTGTTTGCGTCTGCTTTTCTTAATGATGTTTGACACATGCCACCTCGAAGTCCTTTTTCAAACATTTTATAAATCTCTTCATCTTGAACCAGTTGTAAGCAAACACCTGTTTTTAAAAGCATCGCGTCCCAACTAAAATTAGGTAATGTGTAATAATGAGCTGGGTCTAAGCCGTAATCTTCTAAACATTTAGTTCTAAAGTTTTCAAAGACGTCTGTTAATAAAAACACATCTGTTTGCAAATATAAGTCGTGGTATTCTCCCAAGTCTTTTATGTTAAAATGGTTCCATATGTGTTTTGCTCTGTCATATTCTTTTTGTTCTATGTTCTGTTCCGTAAGCTGACTATAAAAATCTTCAATTGATGGTAGGGATGTTTCATTAAATTTCTTAAAATCTGTGAAGTAATCATATGGATAAACGCCCTTATCCGTTAATAAATCTAAATCCTCATCTGATGTTATGTATTTGCTTGTTCTGCTGAATTTGAAGTTTTCCGTCCAATTTTCGCGCTTATCATTTTCTTCATATTTTGTTAGCTTAACAAGCTTATCTAAGGAAGAAGATAAAAAACTGAACGTATCTTTAAACTCAAGCTCTTTAAGACAAAAGGTTATGAACTTTTCGCTGTTTTGTGCAATTACGTTTATTTCTTCTTTTTCCGTGTCTAACTTATCCAAGTTGGATATAATTAAGTGCGCGTCATAATTCTTAAGATTATGAAAGAAAACTGGGATTTTGAAATCTTTAAAACAAAAATCAAGATTACATTTTAAGTGTGCTGGACCTCTATATTGTCCTGTAAAATGACAATGGTCTCTTACCTTCTTTTTTCCGTCCTTTTTGTTATCAAAACAACCGTTACAAATATGACACCTTTTGGCTTCGTCGTATTCTTTTTGTTCTTTGTCTGTTAAGTCATTCATTGATAAGGGATGTTTTATTACATACATGATTTCTTCCCTTATCTCATTCATGGTTTCGCAGAATTTGTTCATGCAATCTTCACCTCTGTATAAGTAAGGCTTACATTCATCGGTTATTGAATTAACAACGTTTAACATAAAACCCGATGGTTTATGTTCCTGATATGTCCCTTTTATACCTTCATCTGTTTGTGTTGTTAAACATTCAAAATCACCGTATATAACATATGGACATTTAAGCTTTTTATAGTGGTTCTTGAAAAATGTTTTATCCTTTTCTGGCATCTCTACGTTTTGAATGTTATTTGCCATACATCCTTTTATAGTATGTTGCGTTAGTAAGTTTTCTTTCTGAAAGCCTTTCTGACAAAATTGACAATGAAACAGTTTTGTTTTATGTTTGTTTGTCTGAGAACTCATTAATCTCGAATAATCCTTTATCAAAACATAATGACTTTTATCATCCTTTTCTAAGCGTAACAGATTTACATGACATGTTGGTCTTAACTTTTTTGTTATTCTGTCTGCTCTTATCTTTTGTTTATCCTCGTCTATAACATAAACATTTATTGAAATACTACCTTCATTAATCTCTTCAAAATAATCTATATCATCATTAGAAGCTGGAAAATTAACATCATCCCATTTTAAGAAAGAGTCATTGTTTTTCAACTTATTATAATGATACATTCTTTCGGGATTGTGATTTTTAAAGATATTGTAAAAATAACATTGAACGCAATATTTGAAACAATAATCGTCATCGTTTTTAATGTTGATACATGCCTTCTTTAATGATATCCACTTAGGTAATTCAATATAAGACCCTGCTCTTGTAGGGTCATATTTGTCATAATGGATTGTTATTTTCATTATCTTTTTTATTGTTAATCCTGAACGTTTTAATTGTGAGTTTTCTATTTGTTCCTCAATGTCGCCCGCCATGTTGTTTATGGCTTTGTTTAAATCTTCTTCGTTTAATATGTTGTATCTTCTGCTTCTTATTGTGTGTCTTACTTCATCCTCTTCTGGATGATTAAATGCGACATCCACTTCTATTAACACTTTCATTTGTTTTTCTTTTTTCAAGTATTCGGTTAATCTTTCTTTTTGGTATTTTAAATAAGATAAACCACGATAACCGTTCAAATTAATATTAGTAATCGAATATGTGTTCGCGTATCTTTTTAGTGCTTGTCTTTCGTCTGTGATTTTTGCTTTTCTTCTTATTGCGTATGATTTAAGGGCTTGTCTCGTTTTTGCTTGTTGTCCTGCTCTGTGTAGTATCTCATAACGTTTAAAACCTTGAGTTTTAGCAATTGAATTCAATTTGTTGGTTAATTTTGTTGAGAAGGGTTGTTCTTTATTATATCTGTATTCATTACCATTAATCACTACTTTTTTTAATTCTTTATTACCTCTCTTCTTTATTTCACCGATATTACTACTCAAAACATACTTCATCACGTCGTTTAAACGGGGTTCTACCATATACCTATACCCTATAAGGCTTCAAGTCTTTAAGTCCTTTTGGGTGGTGTTTTTTCTGGGTTTGGGTGTGGTTTGGGCTGGGCTTGGCGCGGCTTGGGTGGTGCTGGTGGTCGGCGGTTAGGGCGACTGCCCGATAAATAAAGCATACTAAAACCCTAAACACCGCCAAAAAAGGGGCATTGAATATTTTAATAAAACGAAAACAAAAGAATGTGAAATGCCCCTTTTTTAAAACATAGTCCTAACCTAACATAAACCACAACAACCCTTCTAAACCGAAAGAACTAAACCACAACAACCCTAAAAAGACTAAACCCTAAAACTCTAAGCGCGTCCCAATGAGAGGAAGAGCCGACACTTTGGAGACTTCTGCGTCTCAATGATAGGAATAGCCGACGTTGTCCGCGTTTTTAGGGTTTAGGGGATTAGGGCTTAGGGTCTAAACCCTAAACTGAAACCCTAAACTAAAAACCCTAAACTAAAACCCTAACCCAAAGGAAGGGCGCACCGTTGCGTCGAACTCGTCGTGGTGAGTGTTCTGCATGTAGACGTCCACCTGTCATTTTCTTAGTCAAAGTTTTCTTTTCTTATTCAATATCCCTCGGGCGAAGTTGGGGATTTATGATTTTTTGGTGTAGGGTCTATGATATATTTTATTTTGTGATTTTGGGTGTATTTTATATGGGAATTTGTGGGTATTTTGGGCGAATATTGCTTTCGGGTCTTTTTTATGCATATGACTACTTGATATTTGTTATTTTGGGGTTTTGGGGGGTTTAGGATGTAGGATAGAAAGGATTCTGGGATTTGGTGATGCTTCTATTTGGGAATTTGTGGGTATTTTCGGGTGGATATTATTTTTGGGTCTGTTTTGTAAATATTGTATATCTTAGGTTTAGGGGTTTAGGGATTATAATGCAGAGCTTTGATGTGACACCTGCTTTTTGTGTCTGCGGTCGCACATCTCAGTCCCTTGCTGTCATCAACTGCATAGACGACAACAATCCAAGCACCGTTCCCGTGTAGCGAAGTCCCCCTACTTTGGGCAGTAAAGTCCCCCTACTTTGGGCGGTAAAGTCCCCCTACTTTGGGCGGTAAAGTCCCCCTACTTTGGGCGGTAAAGTCCCCCTACTTTGGGCGGTAAAGTCCCCCTACTTTGGGCGGTAAAGTCCCCCTACTTTGGGCGGTAAAGTCCCCCTACTTTGGGCGGTAAAGTCCCCCTACTTTGGGCGGTAAAGTCCCCCTACTTTGGGCGGTAAAGTCCCCCTACTTTGGGCGGTAAAGTCCCCCTACTTTGGGCGGTAAAGTCCCCCTACTTTGGGCGGTAAAGTCCCCTATTTCGGGTGGTCTGACTGGCAACGGTGGCGAAATCGCGTAAAGGGAACTACGCGCTCAGAACGCGACACACGAAGCATCGTTGGTCTTGAAGTGCTCATCTGCCGGGGTTGAGATTTCACGTTTGATAAGCTCTTTCTTCACGTCTTCCATGAAGCCGACAGCATTGATGACCATTTCCCCGTTCCTGAAGACGCCATAGTGGTCGATGAACATCTCGAACAGTTGGATGGTCATGTCCCCCTGCAATGCCTCGATAGCCTTGATGCAGTCACCCATTGAGCACATCTTCGGGAAGACAACGGACAAGGCTCTGTGAAGCCTCTCCTCGCTTGTGCCTCTGCGCTTGCCCTCCGAAACCTTCAGAATGTCAAGGAGCAACTGGAGGTTCTCCACCGACAACTGTTTCAATGCCAACTCGATGAGCGGGAAGTTCACGTTGGACTGCAACAACTTTATCTCTGCCATGGACTGACGCATCTCAGTGAGGTAGGTCTGGAAGCTCTCGGGGAAGTCACACGTGGGCGTAAAGACAACCTTGTAGTCATCGTTGATTTTCTCTTTCAAAGCCGCCTTCGCAGCATCTGGTTTCAGATGCGACTTGATGGTTCGACGGAAGCCTCCTCCAACTCCGCGAATCGAAGCGTAGACCACCGAGCCGTCCACGATACCAACCTCGCGCAAGCTTTTTCTGGCGTGGTAGGTCTCAAAGAGATTCACGTCGCCGAAGGTGAACATGATGTCCTTGCCCTGCTTCTGGGAAATCGCGGCATCCTCAAAGAAGCGGTCGCGAAGGTGACCAATGCCACGCATCAACGAAATGCTGATGGAGTATGTCCGCCCCTGAAACACGATGTTCACCGTCACCTTTGCCTCACGGCTCTCCTTCGTCTTCGCCTTCTTCTCCTCGATTTTCTGCTCCTTCCTCTCTTTGGTCTCCTCCTTCTTAATCTCGCGAAGGTGCTTGCGAAGCTCCATGCTGACGATGGTCTGCTTTGCCTTCAACGTCTCCATCTGCTTGTCGTAGCGTTTTTTCAAGGTCTCCTTCTCATCGAGGCTCATCTCCTTCACTGCCTTGGTGAGTGCATTCTCCTCGTCTGTGTTGAAGTCGTCGCTCTCCTCGTCGTCAGTGACATCGGGGGAAATGGTAGGAATTGGGTTCTTCTGGTCTTCTGGGTCATCACCACTGCCGCCCGCGGAAGCACTCATGGAAAGCTCGGGGACAATCTCGGACAAAGTCGCCATGCTCAAGTGGTAGAAGCAAAGCGAACGAAAGAATGCGGGGATTGTGCTTTGAAAGCCGAATTGCTACCATTGTAAAGCAAATGTGCTCATGCTCACGAGTTGCTTGTCAATGTCAGAACTGAAAGCATCGACTGACTGAAACGTTAAGACATGCCAGACGTGCCTCTTCGAAGTTGTTGTAGTCGTTGAGCGTCTTCTTCAAATATGAAACCTTTACCAAAAGGACTAACTATAACACGGGAAGCCCCAGAAGCTTGAGAAGTTGGGAAAAGACTGAAACGAAGAAGGGGGAGATATGGGGAAGAAATTAGGTTTATTGTTGCTATAAATCATAACAACAACAAACATTCAAACAAGCATATGGGAAGGACTTTAAGAATATAGGAACGCATAAGGTGGATAGATTAAATTTTAGGGGTGTTGTTATTTGTAGGTTTTGCGGAATGAATGAGGTAGCTTGTCCTTAGAATCCCCTATGGATAATGGATAAGGCGGGAAACGAGAGAAAACGAATGAGGGGATGGTAAAAAGTTGGGGCTAAAAATTCGGCGGGAAATACGGGGAAACTGGGCTTAGGAAATGCAACAGGTAGCGAAAGAACATAGAACTAAATAAGGGGGCAGGGTCAAGAAAAAGCAGAGCTGGGGGGCAAGTGGGTAGCGATATAACCCTGAAGCCTTAGCCTGTGAAACCCCCTTTTACATATTTTTTTCCCCCCCCCCCAGTTCGGAATCCCCAAAGTACCCCTTTTCAAGCTACTCCAGATGGTTTCCCTGATGAAGGACCCCAAAACCCTAAACCCTAAACCCTAAACCCTAAATGACTCCGGACACGGGCCCATTCGCAGCATACAGCGGCTGCATCTTCCAGCCCGTGGAGGATCCTAAACTCGGACCCTTCCTTGCGAAACCCCCCCCCACCCCAAACCTACTTTGTTGTTTGTTACTGTAGGACTCCTATAGTCCGAAAAAAAAGGCTTTGGGAGCTTAAGGTAAGCCCACAGAAGAAGGGCGGTTGGAATACCGTGTTAGGTAGAGTGAGTTTTTTGGATTCTTTTGCGAACCCTAAACCCTAGAGACTCTGAACCTTGTAGGGCACTCGTCTCCTCGGTAGAACGGTCATGGCCCTTCGCGGGCAACGGACGCTCCTCCTGTATCCACTCAGCATTGCTCTCGATCACGCCGGTATGTGGGTTTAGGGTTTAGGGATATGCTGTGCTCCTGGTTCTTAGTAGGGAATGAGGGAATTTGGGCCCTAGACATACTCTATAAGGGAGTTTATAGGGTGCCTCATTCCCTCATTCCCTAGCTAAGAACCAGCTAGATGTGCTAGGCCCTTGGGGATATGCTGTTGCTTGCTCATTGGGTTGAAGAGGATTCTGTTTAGGACTATACTTAGGAATATTTTCAGAGGGTTGCAATGGCCATCCTAGTGTGGGTCCACTTGGTGTTTTTGGTGAAAGGCGGCAACAGCAGCAGCAGCCACGCTCACGGGGAAGCGCACGTGCTGCATGTTCAGGATCCGTAAATCTGAGGACCTAACTCCATTTGGAGACCTCAAAGAATACAGCCGAACCCCAAAAATTCTGTAAATCCCAAACGCTCAACATACCGGTGTGCAGTCAGAGCAATTACGGTGCTCACACGAGCCCAACCTTCGCGCGCTGAATCTTTGAGATATGGGTTTACGGTGGGGGCTTGAGGATTTATAGTTTCGAAACTTGTGGTTTCAAGCCTAAACCCTCAACCCTTAACCCTTAAGCCTAAGTCCTGTAATCTTTGGGGTTTAGGGCTTCTATTCAGGAACTAGGTACTCAAAACCCAGATAGGGCAGACGCAACTTTGGACAACGGGTTGCTGGGTTTGCTTCTCCAGACAAGAAACAAACTTTGGCGCCCCCACCCCGCACCCCCCCCCCCCACCCCCCCCGACCCCCCCCCCCCCCCCCCCCACCCCCCCCACGCCCCCCCACCCCCCCCACCCCACCCCCCCCCACCCCCCCCCCAACCCCCCCCCACCCCCCACCCCCCCCAACCCCCCCCCCCCCACCGCCCCCCCCCCCCCCAACCCCCCCCACCCCACCCCCCCACCCCTCCCACCCCCCACCCCCCCCACCCCCCCCCCCCAACCCCCCCCCCCAACCCCCACCCCCCCACCCCCCCACCCCCCCCCCCCCCCCCCCCCCCCCCCCCACCCCCCCACCCCCCCCCCCCCCGGCCCGCATTGCAATAAACTTTCTAACTAGTTTTAAGAATATAAACTGCTGGCAGAAACTTTCTCACGAGCAGAAACAACTATTAGAACAAACTAGCTGGCCTCCGCCTATGCTCCCCAAATCAGTGTTTAGTATGGTTCTTGGGTACCTGATTCCATAATTGTATTGCAAAGCGACCCTCTGGGTAAGAACCCCCCCAAGGAATAAAGCAAGTCAAGGTTACAATCCCTACATTTCCCTTATAAGTTTTGGGCTCTGAAGCAAATAGTAGGATTCAGGGTTTAGGGTTTATGGGGTTTTGAGAGTTTGGGGCATACTTGGAGACTCATGTTACTTAGGCACCAATTAGAACAACTGTACTTATAACCCACGTATAAGCCCCTTAAGTGCCCTAATATGTTTATAACACATACATATATATATATATATATACATACATACATATATATATATATATAGTAATTGGTGAAAAAGTACCATGAATCTCCAGGTACTGTTCATCTCGCAGGTTCACGCGCTGTGCTCCTCCCTGCGCCCGAGATGTAAAACACCTCGGTATAAGCTCCGACTTTTGCCCCCCCCAGACGCGCGGCGGCTCAAAAAGTACCCCATTGAAGACTGCATTCTAGGCAGGCCTTCAGGGGTTTACGGTTTAGGGTTTGAGGCTGAGTGAGGGCTTACTGTTCAGGGAAGCCTCAGCCCGAAGCCCTTCGCCCTGGTTCTATTTGGGGGGCTCCCGGCGTAAACCTTATAAACCCTAACCCTAGGGCTCCAAGTACACAAATAATACCTACATTGGGGTCAACAAGTCTGTAAATCAGACCTACTTTGGGCTATTTGGAGCCTCAGGGTAAACCCTCCAGATATGCGGGGTGCCAGAAAAAGCGTAAGCCCTAAGCCCACCCGCAGCAACCACCCGGCCCTGGACCTGCAGTCCTTGAGGATCCTATGCACAGTTCTCTGAGTTTCAGGCGCCTTTTTTTGAGTACCCCTAAACCCCTAAACCCCAAACCCCAAACTTTAATCCCTAAACCCTAACCCTTAAATCTAAGCCCTAAACTCTACTGAGCTACATGGAGGTTGAAGCTCCTTTAGAGGACATCTTGCCGTTGGTTGGGTATAATTGGCCCACTTTCAGGGTTTGGGGCCTAGCTTACGCATGCCGGTCGGCTGGGTTTAGGGTTTAGGGTTTAGGGTTTAGGGTTTAGGGTTTAGGGTTTAGGGTTTAGGGTTTAGGGTTTAGGGTTTAGGGTTTAGGGTTTAGGGTTTAGGGTTTAGGGTTTAGGGTTTAGGGTTTTGGTTGTAGCGTTTCGGGTCTAGGGTTCAGCATCCGGACGCCCTGAAGCTTTTTGGCTGGGGCATGGGGATTCAGTGTTTAGGTCAAAGGGGTTAGGGTTTCGGGCTTCAAAAGGGTTTGGATTTTAGGGTAAACATCCCTAAACCCTAAATCCTAAACCCTAAACGGCCCTAAACCCTAAACCCTAAACCCCACACGTCGGTGCCAGGTAGTAACAAGGCCAGTCCTCGCACGGGGCGGCGTGGTGCATCCAAGTCCCGCAGTCCAGCGTCGGTTGGGCCCTCGGCGGTAAAGGGTTAGGGGTTAGGGTTTAGGGTTTAGGGTTTAGGGTTACCCTAAGAATCCACGTGCATCTATAGTCTATACTTAGGCCTCAAAGAGGTTCCTATGTAGGAGCTTTCAGGCACAAGTATATGGGTGAGGGTTCAGGGCAGGGGCAAGACAGGACGGGATAGGAACGAGGGGGCCATGAGCAGCCAAAGCTTGGTACTTTTGCTGGGGTTAGGGTTTTTTTCGGGTTCTGGCGTGCTAGGGTCTTAGGGTCTTAGGGTTTTAGGGTTTAGGGGTTATGGTTTCGTGTTAGCGTGCTAGGGTCTTCGGGTTTTTAGGGTTTTGAGTTTAGAATCTAAGTGAAGTTACAGGGCCCCTGAATATGGTCCCTTACCTTCTTAAAATCTCATTAAAGGGTTCTGAAGTATGGGGTCTTGGGTTTGACAATAGGGTTTAGGGTTTAGGGTACCCAAATTGCAGGCCCAGTATTCAGGGGCTTGCCTTCGGGGTGTAGCCCAAGCAAGGCGCCTGTAATTGAGGCTGAGAATTTAGGGTGGGGATTGACGGGTTTAGGGTTTAGGAGCTTAGAGTTTAGGGTTAAGGCTTGATGGGGTTCACTGCTGTTACTTTGGATCTTCGGCTTTCGGGTGTAGGGAGCTATCAGCTCCAAGTACTCAGGGTTTAGGGTTGAGGGTTTCGGGTTCAGGTTTGAGTGTTTAGGGTTTAGGGTTTAGGGTCTAGGGCAGGGTTTAGCTGGATCAAGGGCTTTCCCATGATGAGGTCTCTTGTCTGCTAGTTATAGCTGAGGTTGGCATGGGAATCGGGGCCTGTCTTTGGTTCGTACTTATTAAGCGCGCTTATAAGTACCCATGAACCTTCAAGGTTGATTTACAGGGGGTTGGGGTGCCGGTTTCCTGGTCCCTCAGCATGAACTTGCGGAAGACTCCCCCCCCCCCCCCCAACTGTGATTTTGGGAGTTATGGGTGTCTTAATCAGCCTGTAAACCCGTCAACCCTACACATAACCCTAGAACTCGAGAACTGGAATTCTACAAACTCAAGAACCCCACTAGGGGGGTCGGAACAAGTACGAGTGGTCTTTCCTTTTGGTCCCTGTATAATCATACGAAAATCACCCCCCCCAAAAAAAAAAAAAAACTATTCTAACTTTTTCATGCCCCCTTTCTTGAACCCATATCCCCTCCAACTTTGTTTCGAGGCTCGCGCCAAGGGGCGGGCCTCCCCCAAGGCCCCTTCCAGGCCAGAGGTTGGGGTTTCGGGTTTCGGGGTGGGGCTCGCGTGGGGGTTGGTTGAGGGCAAGAAAATGTTCGGATTTAAGGTTAGAGACTTGTCGGGTGTGCAGATTTGGGTTCGGCGCAGCTCAACGGGGGGCGATCGGGTCCGCTTAGCGACCTGCTCATAAACTTCAAACCCTGTCCTCCAGAGCGTCTGCCTGTTCCAGGTGTACTAGGGTGCTTAGGAAACCTACGGCTTGAATTTCTCTTGTTTTGGGAGGTTTTAGAGGTTTTATACCCGGAACCTATGGCTACTGAGACTCAGGTTAGGTTTCTTTGGGGGTTGGCATTGCCATTGCCTAAGCCCTCATGCCCTCTGAACCTCATAACCCTGTAGAGACCCTAGCTAATCGCTATAAGCCCTATGAGCCCCATAAGAAGCCCTGCAAGCCCCCATAGCCCTCTAAGCCCTATAAGCTGTAAACCCCCCCCCCCCCCCAAGTCCTGCAAGTCCTTCTGTCCCTAAACCCTAACCCTAAAAACCCTAAACCCTAAACCTGACAGTACCACAAGCAGCCCGCGCGTGGCATCGCCCAGAAAACAGGCAACTTGCCAGCAACAGGGCTTGTTGACGCAGGCTTTAGGGTTTAGGATTTAGGGTTTAGGGTTTTCGGGTGTCAGGGTTTCAGTTAAGAGGTAGAAGGAGGGACCACTAGAAGGGACCCTGAATCTTATTCCCCTGTCTCACAACCTATATATGCCACATATAGTCCCTACACCTACGTAGCTCCTACGTTAACCCACAGGTCCCTTGTAACAGTCCCTCCTTTAGTCCAGGGCTGCAGGGTTCAAAGGGTTAAGGTTGGGTTTGGTGTAGCATGGTGTTTTTTTTTTTTTTTCTTCTAGGGGGGGGGGGGGGGGGGAGTTCAAGGCGTGAAGCTTCACAGAATTAAGGTTTGGGTTTGACGTAACAGGGTAGGATCTTGGGCGGGCGCCCATGAACCCATTGCTGTAAACCCTAAACCCTAAAAACCCTAAACCCTAAACCCTAAACCCTAAACCCTAAAAACCCTAAACCCTAAACCCTAAACCCTAAACCCTAAACCCTAAACCCTAAACCCTAAACCCTAAACCCTAAACCCTAAACCCTAAACCCTAAACCCTAAACCCTAAACCCTAAACCCTAAACCCTAAACCCTAAACCCTACCCCCTAAACCCTAAACCCTAAACCCTAAACCCTAAACCCTAAACGCGCCAGTGCAACCTTGGGCTCGCCGTGTCCAGGTCGCCAAAGCAGCAGCCACACCCGGCGCCAAAGCCGCGGCGACCAAGGCTAGGGTTAGGGTTTGGGGGAGAGGGTTTAGGGTTTAGGGTTTAGGGTTTAGGGTTTAGGGTTTAGGGTTTAGGGTTTAGGGTTTAGGGTTTAGGGTTTAGGGTTTAGGGTTTAGGGGGTTATGGGGTTTAGGGTTTTGGGGGTAGGGCTTAAGGCCAGGGACCTCTGAGCATAGAGGTTAGGGTTCAGGGTCTCGAGCTCAACACTACTGGAGCCTGTGTCGCGGGCTCCTACACATTTGATTTGGGCTTGCCAGATAAGTCTTGAACCCCCCGCCCACCCCACCCCCAACGCGACCCCCCACCAGAGTTGTTGGGGGAAACCCGAAACCCTAAACCCTGAACCCCAAACCCTAAACCCTAAACCCCACCCGAGGGTTTAGGGTTTCGGGTTCACAGCATGTCGGCGCTGGGATCCTCTGGCTTCTCATGGTGCGAGCGTGTGCCCCTTGAGCGTTAAGGGTTTTCGGGTTTAGGGTTTGGGGTGTAGGGCTTTAGGGTTTAGGGCTTAGGGTTTAGGGTGTAGGGTGTAGGGATTAGGGCGATTAGGGTTTAGGGTTTAGGGAATCAAAGCGAATGGCTGACAGTTGGGTTTGAAGTTAAAGAAGCTCGGCAAACAGGCCCTTAAAAGCAAAGTCGCCTCCACCGCTCCGACTCTACACGCCTCTGTTTGCTAAGCCCTGCTAGGAGGTTCATGCTACTTGTTAACCAATTAGGGTTATAAGTACAGTGATAAGTACAGACATAATTGGTGAATGATTACCATGAGCCTCCAAGTACGAGTTTAGGTTTTAGGGTAAACCCTAAACCCCAAGCCCTGAACCCTTAACCCTAAACCCCAAACCCACTTGAGGGCGCTGGCATGTTTGTTGGCGCTGGTGGTGCCAGCCCGGACGCGGCTGCACGTAGCACTCGAAGGACGCCAGCGTGAAGGTTTATGGGTGGTTGTATGAAGAAGGCTACTGCCAGTTATAACCCAAGTCCCTATACCCCAAGCCCTAAACCCTTCCTCATAACCCAAGCTATCACTACCCATGAACCTCCAAACAGAGTCTGGGAGTTTAGGAAGAGCCTAGATTACACAGATTACTGCCTTAAGAAGTCAAGGGACGAAAGGAGGGACCCAAATAAGGGACCTTAGGGGTTATTTAGGGCTTTTATCCTTTTATCTCTTAACTAGGGAAAGTTTTGCTTGGAGTTGACATGATTTGTTGTGTCGGCCTTTCAGACATGGGCACAGATGGGAAAGAAAGAGGCCTTGCAGCATTGCATGCATTTGCCAAAAATGTGGTCTAAAGGCTTAGGGTTTAAAGCCCTAAACCCTAAACCCAGACTCCACAGGACCTTAACAGTGTCGTCTGGCCACTTGGTTAGACAACAAGCAAGCCAGGGGAGCCTTCGGCAGGCTCTTTCACTGAGTTTTTCACTGCCCATGTACCTATCTAGCAAAAGACCTGAGCCCTAAAGATATATGGGAACCCATGTAATGCCCAAAAAAGATGCTATAGAGGTAAGCTGCATCGTTCAGAGTTCATAGTTACCTGAAGCACCCAAGGCCTATTCTCAAGGGTTATGATGACACCCCTCATAAGATTCTTCATTAACCTCCAAAAACAGTAAGTGTGCTTCTTGAGGCAGCGTTTCAGGGCTTTGGGTTTGGGGTTTAGGGTTTAGGGTTTAGGGTTTACTTGCCGTGGAGGAGGGCTTTGGGGGGTTTAGGGGTTAGGGTTCAGGGTTTAGGGTTCAGGGCCTAGGGTCTAGGGTCTAGGGTCCAGGGTCTAGGGTTTAGGGTTTCTTGTAAAGTAGAATAAAGGGAACCTCAAAGGGGCACATCCTTGGGGGGTCCGGGTGTGACTGCCTTGACAACAGCCTCGGTTCACGGTGTCGAGCCGAGGTCGGAGTGAATGTCCCACTGGACCCAAACCCTAAGCCTTAAGCCCTACGCCCGGATCGCCCTAAACCCTAAACCCTAAACTCTCAAGGGCTTCGGGCCAGGCAACAAACATGATTTTACTCTGGCATCGGGCGCTCTAGGGACCCTAGGCGGTATTCTGGGGTTGTGTTGTTGAGTATACAACTCTCTGGGGATACTCTGGGGTGGGATACGGGTGACCGGGCGAGGAGAAGAGTTTAACTTTACATCCCCACAACCCTACACGGACAGTGGTGAGCTTAAGCCCGCCCACCTCCAAAATCCTTTAAGGTTTGAACCATATGGGCCCAATACCCTTATTTATAGGGATCCGAAGTAGGGGCCCTTAAGATAATGTAAAAGTGTCTATATAAGGGCTATACGTTCGGGTCCCCAAATTAAGGGCGGGTTTAGGGTTTAGGGTTTAGGGTTTAGGGGGCCCCTACTTCAGACAAAAAGAAATCCAGAGGCGCCCCGCCTCGCAAGATGTCGACGGCAAGCCACCAGTCGGGCCGCTAGGTCTCTTATTGAGGGTCTGTAGATTCATGAGGTGGAGGGGTCTTGGGACTCAGGTTAACCCCTAAACCCTAAACCCCCAACCCCCAAAACCTTGAACTTCCAGAACAGGTTCAAGCCCTGAACCTTAAACACCACCCACTGTGGTCTTCGGGAGGTTTCTGGGGCATCGCTGCACGGAGGGAGGGAGGGAGGGAAGGCCCAAAACTTCCAATCCCAAGTGGTACTATTGGCTACTTAGACAACTCGACCTGCAGCTTTTCTGGCCTTCGTTCGATTCATTGAGTTCCTGACGGTCTGTGATGTTCGGTGCTTTGTGGTTGGGTTTTTTGCGTCGGTGCTGTTGTGTGTGTGTGTGTGTGTGTGCGCGCGCGTTTATTTTTTGTGGGCGGAGAGTTTAGGGTTACGGGTCTAGTCCTCCAGGCCTTGTTTTTTCTGGCAGCATGGTCCCATATCAGGTCTGTCTGGCAGGGCGTGTGTTCACAGGTCTCGGGTGCTGGGTTTTAAGACTTTGGGGATGGGCTTTTTGGAGGGTTTAGAGTTTTTGCGTCCTGGAACCCCAAACCCTAAACCGGGTGGTGTCCTGGGCTGCGGCGCGGTGTCCTGTTTCACGTTGGCGCCCGATATTCGCTCTTCGGAGATGGTGCTGCAGAAGCCCGGGTTAAATGTCCAAACCCTAAACCCTTAACCCTTAACCCCAAACCCTAAATCCTAAACCCTAAACCCTAAACCCGGCGGGTTAAATGTCGGGATTCAGAAGACCGAAGGTCGACGTAGCTCCCGTCCATCTATCGAGTCCCGGCGCCTCGGTGTTTCTTAGGGGGCCTAGGCTACAGGGTTTAGGGTTTAGGGCTTAGGGTTTAGGGTTTAGGGTTTAGGCCCTAAGCCCTAAACTCGACAGGGTTTAGGGCTCAGAAACCAGGGTTTCACATAGGGCTTTCGGAGGTGTGGGCTGGACAGGTTCGTGTTCGTTTTTTTTTTCCCTGTCGCCTGGGGTATAGCTACTTCTTTCTTTTGTGGGCGAGTTTGGGTGGCTCCTGGGGGCGGATCTGGAGGGTTCAGTTCTGGGATTATGGTTGGGCTTCGGGATGCAGAAAGGGTTTACTAGGACCGGGAGTAGGCCCTTTTTCTTTTTTTTTCGGGTTTGGGTTGCCTGATAATCCCCTTAAAAAGGGTGCCCTTTTTCTAATCCTAGGTTACTCCCGGGTCTAGTTTCGGCGTTTTCTTAGCAAACAGGGTGTTCATGCGTTCATGTACAGGACGTACCTCTTTCAGATCGGGCAATTTAATTTTCATTTCTGGGTATAATTGGAGGTTCATGGTACTTCTTAACCAATTAGAACTGTACTTTATAACTGTACTTATGACCATACTTGTGAACTTAAGGGGCTTTATAAGTGCAGTTATAATTGGATAACAAGTACCATGAACCTCCAAGTATTTCTTCAGATGCCACCTTATAAGGACCCAAAACCCGGTTGTTTTGTAGGTTACCTAAGAATCCCATAGGGGGTTTTACTGTAAGAACCTGCCCAAAAAAGTAGGTTTGGGTTTAGGGTTAGGTTAGCTTAACACAGTTAGGACCCAGAGTAGGCCCTTATTCCCCTTTGCTTAGGGCATATTTTTCAGGCCTCGATTACCCCTGGGTCTCTGCAGATTTTTCTCCTTCCTCCTAAGATCCCGGGACAGCCCAGATAGGTTTTGGTGCGTTTAAGCGTCATCCTATATACACACGTATATAAATTAGTAAATACATATATATATATATATGTACTTATATGTGTATATTTATCTATATGTAATGTGTTTCACTTAAAGCTATGCTTTAAATAAACCTCACTCCAAGCTCTAAACGACCTAGCCAACCCAACCCCCAAGCCCTAAACAGCATACATCTTAGTACACTGCTCGAGTTGTTTGCGTCATCCTTGCGCACAAAGGCCATGCGAATCTTCTGTATCTTTCCGATCTTACGGGAGGATGAACTCCAAACCCGAGCAACCTAGACAACTTACATCCTAAACCTAAGCCCACCTAAACATCCCTAAATCCGCAACAGCCTCAACCCTAAACAGCCTAAGCAGCCTAAGCCCCAAACCCAGTCCTGGCCTCTCAGTCTCAGAACCCTAAACCCTAAACTTCCTAAACCCCTAAACCCTAAACCCATTTAGGGTTTAGGGTTTAGGGGTTAAGGTTTAGGGTTTAGGGCTTAGGGTTTAGGGCTTAGGGCTTAGGGTTTAGGGTTTAGGGTTTAGGGTTTAGGGTGTTGTGTGCGTTTGGACCCGGCCCTTACAGGTTAAACTTAGAGCATGGGGCCGCTTCTGTCGAGGCGTCAGTCCAACGAAGCGCTCGAGGGGCTTGGTGAGGCGGCCTCAAAGCATCGGAAGAGCATTGGTTTAGGGTTTAGGGTTTAGGGTTTAGGGTTTAGGGGCTTCCTTAGACGCTCTTTTGACTTAGTAAGTGTACGTACTTGGTATATCCCCTGTAGAAACCCTAGTTCTTGCAATCCCCATAATCCGCCAAACAAACCGCACTTTTCAAGCCCGCACCCCCAATTCTTGGAAGCCGCTTCGACTTCGTGCACAAGATGAGTCTGTTGGGATATAGGGATGAATAACCCCTAACCCCTAAACCCTGAACCCTAAACCCTAAATGGGTTTCTAGGGGATACGTATTAGTAGACTTACTAAGCCTAAATGGGTCTCTAGGGGATACGTATTAGTAGACTTACTAAGCCTAAAGGCTGCACAAACCACCTTCGGATTTTAATTTGGAGGGTCTCTTGGGGATGAAGGTCCCAGAGAGCCCAATACCCCTCAATTAAGGAAATGTACCTTACATTGTAAAGAGATCCTGAATATGATTTACAGTCTAGGGTCTAGGGTCTAGGGTTTAGGGTTTAGGGTTTAGGGTTTAGGGTTTAGGGTTTAAGAGGCATTGGGCTCTTTGGGGGTGAGAGAGATGCACGTGCAGGTCATGACCGTCGGCTCCGCGAAGTCGGTGCCGGCAACCGGGCTGTGTTCAGGGTTCGGTAGGGTTTAGGGTTTAGGGTTTAGGGTTTAGGGTTTAGGGTTTGGGGTTTAGGGTTTAGGGTTTAGGGTTTAGGGTTTAGGGTTTAGGCACCCGAACACCCCAAAACCCGAAGCCCTGAGTCCCCCTACTTGGGGGTTCAGGGCACTTATAACCCCAATTAGTTTAGGGTTTAGGGTATTGGGGGGGGGGGGGGGGGGAGGGGGTATTTAGGGGCTGCTTAGGTATATAAGGACCATGTAAGGTATGTATAGGGGCTATATACTTTGTGGTACTTTACCGTAACTTTAGATCCTTACCTTTTTTGGGCTTATTGGGTTTCTGAGTAAGGCAGCTAAAAGTTTAGTTTATAGCTACCCTCCTGAGTGCAGCCAAGATAACTGTACCTATAGGCCCCCTAAGTCCTCTAAGTAGATTATAGGTAGACTTCTAATTGGGGTTAGAAGTACCCATGAACCTCCAAGTATAATCCCTAAACCAATCGGAGCTTCTAGACGCTCAAACTTTGGGCAGGATGGCATGTGGGGTCGGGGGGCGCCAGTGACATCTTTGAGCTGCGCACCGAAATGTCCCTTCGCTTTAGGGTTTAGGGATGTTTAGGGTTTTAGGGTTTAGAAAAAAGGGGTTTAGGGCGTAGGAAGCAAAAAAGTACCAAGCAAGCGCAGGCGATCGCTGTGCAGCCGCCATCGAGCTCCGACACTTCATCTTCGGACTCAGGTTGGAGCAGCACCAGCAGCGAGCGCCCGGGAAGATTTGAGCGCTACCTGCAAGGTTTAGGGTTTAGTGTTTAGAGGGTTCACAGGGTTCACAGGGTTTATAGGGTCTACTGGGTTATAGGGTTTATGGGGCTCATATGGGTACGTATAAGTAGGGTTCTAAGTAGGGCAACTATATACTCAGAACCTTATTTCGAGTCTACGTGTATGTACCCATCAACCTCCAAATAATCCCAAGCACCTGAACCCTAAAACCTCAACCCACTACCCATCAGCAATTCCCTTTGTGCACCCTAGGGTACATGTTGCCTGATCTGCCTAGAGTCTAAGGGTGGTTACAAGGGCCCCTGATATGGTCCCTTACCTCCGTTAAAGGGTTCTGATGTTGAGGCCCTTAATTTGTATGGGGTACATAAAGGGTTCGTAAGGGGTCCCCCTTTTAGGGTTTCGGGTTTCGGGTTTAGGGGTTTTTAGTGCCTGAAAGTTGTGAGTTATTAGGGTTTAGGAAGACATGTGCCATCGGTTGGAGTGGGCCTTGAATGCCGACCCCGACCTTACTTGAGCCTGTCAACCTACTGTTTGCTTAAGAACCCCCACAAAATCTCATACAAAAAAGAAGCTCTCTTCCCTGTAAGGGGTAACAAAAGGCTTCTTCATGTTTGCTCTTTGGGGTTCTTCAGCAAATCCCTAAGGGTCCATGTACCTCATTATTATATACTTGGGCCCCAAAGTCCCTATATAGGAAGTACTTTAAGGCCTAAGTATTCAATATTTAGGTACATGGACCCTTAGGGAATAGTAGCAACCGAGCCACGCCATGTCCCCGGTCCTCGTCGGTTCGTCGGAGCGCCCGAAAAATAAACCCTCCGAGACCCCCACGACATCCTTTGAAAAAGGTTGGGGGGGGGGGGGGGGGGTTCTGACGTTTAAGGGATTCATAGGGATTCTACGTTCTAGGACTTTAGGGCTTCAGTGGTGCTTCGCGAGAGTTGACATAGCACGTTTTATTTCTTGGTTTAGGCTTTAGAGGCCCCTGGACCACCGAACACCCTTGCATAGCATGCCCTGTAAGCAAAGCCCCTCTTAACATGCGCAACTTAGGTACGAGGAAGATCCCCAGGCGACTTGCTTTCAGCCATGCAGGCGTTCCACTTCCTACACTGACTCTTTCCATTTTCTCTTTAAATTCGATCGATGATTACTATGAGTACAATCATCATTACTACGATTGTTACAATCATTTGCTATCATTATCAGTATCCGTATCAGTTTAGTATGATTCAGCTTTCTGAATATTCTCAGTTTCCGTAACACCATTATGTCATAGTAGTAGGAGTAATACTTGTAGCAAAATGAGAAGCCTATGAAACAGCAACACAGGTAAGAGTAATAGTGTAATGACAAGAACAAGAATGTTCGCAACAACCGTAGCAAGAAGGGACACCAACACAAAAAAGACGTATGGTGGTGTAGCTTACGGTTCAGGGGCTGAGGGCTTGGGATTTTGTACCCTAGACCCTAAACCTTATAACTTTTCGGGCCAGCCCATGGAGGTGGGGTTTAGGGTTTAGGGTTTAGGGTTGAGGGTGCGTTTCCCTGCTTTGCCGCTCCTCGTTTGATAGAGGGCTTATTAAAGTGTAGGGCTTCGGGTTTAGCGACCCTATCTTCGTGTCTCAACTTCTCACGTGCCCTCTCGTGTTTTAACCTTGATTGTTATCTTGTTGCGTGACTTTTTTTGGGGCGGCCATGTTTCTGCAGAGTCTACACTATCTTATTCACATTTCTGCCCTAAACCCTAAACCCTAACAATTTCCGAGCTCGTTTTCGTTTGGCGTCTTACCTTTTAACATCTGAAGTCTGACAGTTCCCTCCTGAAAGCCAGCAATTCCGAGCCCGCCTTTGCTACTGACAGTGTTGGGTTAGGGTTTAGGGTTTAGGGTTTAGGGTTTCGGGTTTAGGGTTTAGGGTTTAGGGTTCAAGGTTTAGGGTTTAGGGTTTGCGGTTTGGGGTTTAGGGTTTACTTAGGCGGTTAAGGGTCTGGCTAAACCACGAGCCCAGTTGCCAAAAAAGGGTTTCGGGTTTAGGGTTATGCATGTCGGGTGAGTTGATATAGGGTTCTCATTTCTCGGTGAGTTCTACAGTTTGGGGATGTCCGTCAGGGCCGATTAGTAGTTTAGATTCTACCTCCGCCAGCCGCTAGACCGTAAACCGAACCCTACATCCTGCAAAGCCATAGCTTGAACTGTAGGATATATACGGACATCTCCATTTTGCCTTCTTGTGCTTCGGAGGATTGTATTCAGGACCACAACCACTGAAACGCCAAAACGCTCAGTTTCGTGTTTAGGGGTTTATAGGGTTTGTAGGGTTTACAGGGTTTGTGCGGTTGATAGGCTTCGTAGGGTTTGTGGGGTTTTGCTGTTTATAGGGTTTACAGTGTTTATAGGGTTTATAGTGCTTCTGGGGCTTCAAGGGTTCAAAGGGTTTAGGGTTCACCTTGAGAACCCGGACCCTCAAAAGTGTCGGCGGCCTCTTCGTCGCCCAGGCGGTTCCCGAGGTCGTTCAAGAGCCGCCAGCGGCCAGATCCTTACGGGCTCGGGGGTATGGGTATTTAGGGTTTAGGGTCCAGGGTTTAGGGTTTAGGGTTTAGGGTTCAGGGTTCAGGGTTCAGGATTGAACCCTAAACCCTAAACCCTAAACCCTAAACGCTAAACGCTAAACGCTAAACCCTAAACCTAAACCCTAAACCCTAAACCCTAAACCCTAAACCCTAAACCCTAACCCTACACAACCCAAAGGGCCCATGACATCAGAGCCCTAGGAACAAATTAAGGGTCCAAAAAAGGACCCCTAGAGCTAAGGGTGCAAGGAGCCGGGACCAGGCAGACCTCCTTATGCTGCAGGGCTTTCGTGGGTTTAGGGTTTAGGGTTTAGGGTTTAGATGGGTTTGGGGTTTGGGGCTTGCGGCGCCGGAGCAGAGCCTGGCCTCAGAAAGGCTTACGGTTTAGGGTTTAGGGTTTAGGGTTCAGGGTTCAGGGTTTAGGGTTTAGGGTTTAGGGTTTACCGTAGGGCTTAGGGTTTCGAGTTCCTGTAAGCTTCTGAGGGTACTTGGAGGTTCATGGCACTTATTCACCAATGAGAACTGTACTTATGAGGGTTTAGGGTTTAATTAGGGTTTAGGGTTTGTAACTGTACTTAGAAATGTACATATGGGTTTGTGTTTTTTTTTGGGGGGGCTCAGGTTTAAGAAGGGCACACGGGTTGCACACCCGTGAAACATACCCCGTAACATACCCCGAAACATACCCCCGAAACATACTCCATAACATACCCCCGAAATTGCAGTAGCTCAAGATGCCGCGAAACATACCCGAAACATACCCCCGAAACATGCCCCGAAACATATTTTCCCGAAACATACCCGCGAAACGTACCCCGACCCCAACACCTGTCGCGGGCCTCCCCATCAAAATGCAAACCCATATAACCATATTAGGGCACTTAAGGGGCTTATAAGCGTAAAATTGGTTAACAAGTACCATGAACCTCCAAGTAGTTACAAAGTCCGCAACCCTAAGACCCTCAACCCTGAAACCCTAAATCTCCAAAACCCTTTAAGCCTTGAAGCTGTAAAGCTTGTCATGTTTCCCCCTTTTGCCTAACAGCCCTTAATCGGGCGTCTAATATCGATACTAGAATCCCTATTAAGGACTGTTAGTATAAGGGGGAAGTTTGAATTTAAAACCGAAGAAGCCAACAAAAACACCCAGGCCCCGGTGGTGTCCAGGCGGCCGAACGTGATGACAGGTCTCCTGGAGACGAAGGCAGAATTCAGGGTGTTTTTTCGGCTTTAGGGTTTAGGGTGTAGGGTTTAGGGTTTGGGGTTTAGGGTTTAGGGCATGAGTCCAAAGCCGAAAAGGGTAGGTTGGCTATCTGGGCTTATAAGGGACCCTAATCCCTAAACCTTAAACCCTAAGCCCTAAACCCATTTACACATACTTTTTAGCAAGGGGGTAGGAGGCCAACCTTGAGAGGCTTTTAGGGTTTGGGGTTTGGGGTTTAGGGTTTGGGGTTTGGGGTTTAGGGTTTAGGGTTTGGGGATTAGGGGGCTGGGGTGTCTAAGGATTGGGGTTTAGAGTGTCGGGTGTTCGGGGATCAGGGCTTAGGGCTTAGATGGGGTTCAGGGTTTCGATTGTAGGGCCTACTAAATTAATCTCAAACCCTGAACCCCTAAACCCCGAAACCCTAAACCCTAAACCGTCCGATTCTGAGGGAAGTTGTATGGTCCCTTAGTACAGCCCCTGATTGGAATCTAATTGTAAATAAACATAAAGTACCAAATAAGTAGTAATTACCACAACATTGATTATTCGAATTCATATTCTTCCCTTACCTTCTTTATGAAGTCTGGCCTGTGCGTTAAGGGGCCCCAAAGTACGGAGTCATGCAACTACCCGTGAGAAAGCTCGGCTCCCTTACCCCAAACTGCAACCTCCACGGTTTAGGGTTTAGGGTTTAGGGTTTAGGGTTTAGGGTTTAGGGTTTAGGGTTTAGGGTTTAGGGTTTAGGGTTTAGGGTTTAGTTTGTGCACGCAGGCCCTCCGGCAAGAGGTCCAGCTGTCCCTCGGCGAGCAGGATCGCCAAGCCAGGTTGTTGGGTTGGGCTTCGGTTTTTTAGGGTTTAGGGTTTAATTCGGGTTTAGGGTTTAGGGTTTATACCATCTCGGTGATGACCTACCTTCTGGCAGTTTTTTTGGTGTCAGTGTTGGCCTGCGATTGACGCATGCGAAGACGAAGGGACAAGCAGGCACGGAACAACCCTAAACGCTAAACCCTAAACCCTAAAGCCTAAACCCTGGACTTTCGTTGAATCTAAGGTTGAAACCATGGGCCCTTAGTATGGTCCCTTACCCTTGTTTAAAGGGATCCGAAGTATGGGCCCTTAAAATGTATAGTGATATAAGGGTTATATAACAGGGGACCTAATTTGAGGGCCCTTACTTCGGATCGCCTATTGAAGGTGCAGTCGCGCTCAGTTGCTCGGATACCAGAGACAGCGCCGAGTGAACCCTAAATTCTCTGGATCCTGCTATTCCAGGCTCCCTTGGATCGTATCCCAAGTTGTTGATCAGCACCCGGTTTCGGGCGCCGAAAGCAGAGTCCTTTGGGTCCTTAAAGCAAGGATGTCTTCTCCTTGCCCATAGAGATGTGCGTAATGGGCTTGATTGAGTCCGAAGTCTTCAACCACACTTCTACTGTGTCTTCGCTTTATATGTTTCGTTGGTACATAGTCTGCGTACTCAATCTTGGTTGGAAAGAGTATTATTTTCATTCTATTCCCTCAATCTCATTCGCTAAACATCTCAGACCCTAAAGTCATATCGACGGGGGTCCTTAATTCCTAAAGAGGGCCTCTTCAAATCCTGAAGGTACTGCTCCCACACGCTTCATGGCAACTACTTACAGATGCACACCTCTCACTTGTCAACCAAATTCTTTATTCAACAGACAAAGCCTTTCTGTTGCGTAGGGGATTGGGTTATCGGCCTTTGCGGGGTAGGGTGATGTGTTGCTAATTCCTACGGGTGTTATTTTGTTACGGGCCTCATCCTAGAAGGAGGGGGGGTGTGCTTATTTTTCGTGCGGGGGCGTTTTGGGGAGGGAGGCGGGAGGGGGCAAGGGGTCCTGGCTATGTTGGAAGACACTCCGCCCAGCCCCCCCCACCCCCCTTCCCCCCCTCCCCACCCACCCTGTCTAAGCAACCTGAATGCTTCTAAGAAACATTGTGTGCCAACAACTTCTGTTTTGCCTTTCGCACATCTGACTATAGCTACAGGGCAACTGCACTCGTCGGGGGTTATGCTACTCGCACATCTGTCATCGCAACCTTCCGAATATACATGCAAAGGGGTAGGCTCTACAGGGGGGTGGGTGGGTGGTGGGGAGGGGGGGGCGGGGTAGCATATAGAAGAACAAGTAACTGAATAAGTACATAAATATACATATATATGTATATAATATAGACACATTTTTATATATTGACACACCCCCCCCCCCCCATGACCTACCCAGATCTGTTTCCCTCGTAAATACCGTTTAAAACCCGCTCGTGCCCTATGCCGTTTTTTGCTACTCTCAGTGGCTGTCTCTCGACAAAGCAGACCCCACACGGACCACAGGAATGGACGCCGAGACGGGCGAGATCAAAAAACCAAAAAAAACATCTTTTTTAGAGAATGTGGAGGGGATGTTGAAAAAGATGGTTTGTTGGTTTTGCCTCGTGAAGAGATGGTTTTCCATAGAAAAACCAACTTTTCCCTCGTAAAAAGATGGTTTTGGCCTGGACTGCCTCAGGAAAACCATCTTTTTGCGAGGTAAAAGTTGGTTTGGCTCCAAATCCATCTGTTACAAGGCAAACCAAAAAACAAAAAAAAAAACATGTTTTTTAGAGAATGGGGAGGGGATGTTGAAAAAGATGGTTTTTTGGTTTTGCCTCGTAAAGAGATGGTTTTTCATAGAAAAACCAACTTTTCCCACGTAAATAGATGGTTTTGGCCTGGTCTGCCCCAGGAAAACCATCTTTTTGCGAGGTAAAAGTTGGTTTGTGGCTCCAAAACCATCCTTTACGAGGCAAAACCAAAAAACAAAAAAAACATCTTTTTTAGAGAATGGGGAGGGGATGTTGAAAAAGATGGTTTTGTTGGTTTTGCCTCGTAAAGAGATGGTTTTTCTTAGAAAAACCAACTTTTCTCCTGTAAAAAGATGGTTTTGGTCTGGTCTGCCCCAGGAAAACCATCTTTTTGCGAGGTAAAAGTTGGTTTTTGGCTCCAAAACCATATTTTTACGATGTAAAAGTTGGTTTGTGTTGCGAAAACCATCTTTTTACGAGGGTAAAGATGGTTTTTCTATGAAAAACCATCTCTACACGAGGCAAAACCAAAAAAACCATCTTTTTGAAAATCCCCCTCCATTCTCTAATAAAGATTTTTTTTTTGGTTTTTTGGTTTTGCCTCGTAAAAGATGGTTTTTCATAGGAAAACCAACTTTTTCCTCGTAAAAAGATGGTTTTGGCTTGGTGTTCTTAAGGAAAACCATCTTTTGCGAGGGAAAAGTTGGTTTTCCTACGCAAAACCATCTTTTTACGAGGCAAAACCAAAAAAACCATCTTTTTCAACATCCCCTCCCCATTCTCTAAAAAAGATGGGTTTTTTTGGTTTCTTGGTTTTGCCTCGTACCTCTCTCGGGCCAGAACCGTGCAGCTCTACACGTAGCTGTCCAGTGGACGGTTTTGGTTCGAAGCAGGACGTGTCAGCATACTTGGAGGCTCGTTGATTTTGGTCAGTGTTACATTAATCTCAGCAATAGCATTCCTATTCCTATTAATGTAAAAGGGTTCCTAACCATCTTTATAGGACTTTTTTTCATTTTACTTATACTCTTATGAACTTTCAGAGGTTTCTTATTCAACATCAGAGGATTCCTAATACTTTTCAATAGGGTTCTTTTGCATTTCAACAAGGTTCTTAATCATTCTAAAGTGGGTTCCTCTGAAACTAAAACTTCTTTTTTAAGATTCATATTGGTGCCTATTCATTTTAGTGCGTCTTCAAGTAATTTTCATGGTGTTCTTATAAATTTGAATAGCATTCCTCGTCCTATTAATTCTAATAGGAATCACATTAAGTCTTTCAGGAAGCCAAGAAACTTTGAAAAGGAACCACGTTGAATTTTGTAGGATTCCTATTGGTTCCTATTAATTTTAGTAGGCTTCCTCTTCATTTTAAAAGGATTCCTATCAATTCGAAATAGGGTTCTTATGAATTTTACTGGGGTTCCTAATAAATTCCGATTAACGTCAAAAGGGTTCCTAACCATCTTAATAGGACTCCTCTACTATTTCAGAATATTCGTATGAAATTTCATATTTGTTTTTATAGGATTCCTATTGGTTCCTATTAATTTTAGTAGGGTTTATCTTCAATTTTCAAAGGATTACTATTAATTTGCAATAGGGTTCTCATGATTTTTAGTGGTGTTGCTTCTAAATTCCTATTGATGGTAGGACCCTATTCATTTAAACGATTCCTCTTAATTTATTAAAGGGTTCTTATGAATTTTAGTGGGGTTTCCTCATAAATTAAAAAGGATTCATCATAACAAGATTAAGACAAATATTAATAGGATTCCTATTTAGATTTAATGGAACTCCCACATTCCCGTGAATTCAAAAAGGGTCCTTTTCATTTTCACAGGCTCCCCACTATTCTTCATGGGGGCCCTATTATTTTCTACATTTTAATAGCATTCCCATGACGTTTGATAGAGAGTTCCTCTGACTCAAATACGATTCCAAGTCATCATTCCTAGTAACTCACTAAGAGACCTATTAATTTCAATAAAAGTCTTATTAATTTTAATAGGGTTCGTATTAATTTTCATAAGGTTTTCGTTCAATTAATGGGTCTTTATTAAATTCATACCTATGACTAAGTATGGATTTCTTACTCCGACACGGCCTCACGGTAGGTCATGGGGGGGGGGGGTGGTGTGAGCATATATATATGTATATACACACATATGTACACACACACACACACGCGCGCGCACTAAACTCAACCCCAAGCACAATCAATGCAGAGCCATTCTCAGTTGAACCTCTCTGCCGCAGGAGTTCCAAAAGACCAACAAGTGGCTGGACAGCTGGATCAACGGCACGACGGAGGACGACTACGAGGCTCACGTTACGGGCAAACCCTAAACCCGAATCCCAAACCCTAAGGCCCAAAAACCCCGAACCCTAAACCCTAAACCCTAAACCCTAAACCCTAAACCCTAAACCCTAAACCGCCAAGGCCTGAATGGCCTTAACAAATACAGGTTTTAGGGGGTGTAGGGGCCCATATCTACCAAACAAGCCCCCAAGAACCCTAAGAGGCGTCAAGCCTAAATTAAGACCAGGAGTGAGGGTTTAGGCTTCCGAGAGTGGTTTCGGGTTTTCTTTGTTGCTTTGCTTGTCGGGTTCGGGCCTTTCACGTTAATTAGGCCTTCAACCTCTTTCATCCATCTCCGGGGTGTTTACGCGTATCCTTTCTCAGCTCCACTCACCTTGGGGTGATGTTGACAATGAAGATGAAGGGCTTAGGGTTTAGGGTTTAGGGTTTAGGGCTTAGGGCTTAGGGCTTAGGGCTTAGGGGTTTTCAATAGGATTTAGGGTTGCGGGGGGACGGGACATCGGTGCGGCACAAGCCCAGCCAGGGGGACTGCAGTTGGGTTGTTAAGTAGGATGACCCCATATAGGGGTAGGTTTGAACATAGTTTTTTTTCATTTTCATACCATGAATTCCCCTTTTCCGTGTAAAGCCATAAAAGTCCATGTTTTTTTACCCCCAAACTACCTCAGAAACAGGGCTTTCGGGTTTAGGGTTTCGTACCTACTTGCGAATATGCTATATGGCCCTTACACTACCTTGAGGATCTTTCACAAGGGTCCCACACAACCCAAGGTTACAACCTTAAGGGGCCGAGGTACAATCCTTAGAAAGGATCCATGTACCTATGTAGTAGATACTTGGGTCTTAAAGCTCATATAGGAAACCCTTTAGGGCCGAAGTATAGACGACATGTCGAATATTGGGCTTTCGGTTTTTTCAGGTTTTGTACCTACTTGCTAAGCTCCCCCTCTTTGAGTTGGGATCTTTTGGTGGGTGGTTGAGTTGACTTGGTGGTGAACCCCTTCGGAGATGCTAGTAGCCCTAAACCCTAAACCCTAGACTTAAACCCCAAACCCAAACTGAACCCTAAACCCATAAACCCATAAACCCTAAACCCTAAACCCCTTCGCTCCAAAAAGCCCTAGACTCGAAATGTTGGAGTAGGCCATTTTGCCCTCTCTGTAGGTTTAGGATTTACGGTTTTAGGGTTTAGGGTTTAGGGTTAGTTTTTGGGCTAGGGCCCAAAGCCCCCCGGAAAGAGACGAAGGGCACCCTGTTATTCCTAGGTTACTCTCTTGGCTCTAGGATCCGAAACCCTAGATGTCAATATTTCCCCATGCGCTACGGTTAGACTACAACATGCAACCTAGCAATACATTTCATGACAGGAGTTTAGGGTTTTGGGTTTAGGGTTTAGGGTTTAGGCTTAAAAGAAGGGATTCCCCTTCTTGCCGCTGACGCCTGGCTCCGAGGAGGACATTCCAGAAAAGTCCAAGTCTCGCCGCATCGGCCAAGGGCCCAAGAATCGAATGATTTAGGGTTTAGGGTTTAGGGTTAGGGTTTGGGGTAGGGCTTTCCTGCACCCTAAACAGTTTTGTATGGCTACCCCCCGAATTTGCAGGTATAAACCCATAAGACTGTAGGTCAAGAGAGCCCCAGGTTGGACCTTTGAAGGATTTTTTAGCTCAGGGGTGAGGGTTGCTGTAGATAAGGCCTTGTCCAGCTTGGGCCATTTGCATATTCAAGGCCTGCCATTCTTCTTCCCGGAATCAGGGTTAGGAGTTAGGGATGTTTAGGGTTTGTGGTTTAGGGGACAGGGCTTTGGGGGGGGGGGGGGGTTCCTGAACTGCGTCAGCTGCAATTGTGCAGGGTGTGAACGTGGTTTCAGGTTGAGTGCGGATGGTTTTCTGAAGCGTGAGCAGTCTCCATTATAATCTCTGCGCGGGCCAAAAGACCCTCAAGAACAGAATTTGCCCCATGAATCTTGGCTTTGCCATCAGAATGCACAACGCCCCCCAGTTTGGCGTGCCAGACTGTAGGTATGGTCCAGCAGCTTTCCGATTGGGCCAAGGACGACTGTTGTAGAAAGCTTTCCCAACGAATTAATCCCCTCCATCTAGAAAATGCTCCCCACATGCTATAATCTAGTAATACCGGGAGTATTTATTAGGGGGTAGGGAGGCTAACATATTGGGTGGGAGGGGATTAGCTCTGTATCCCTCACTCTCCCTCTCTCTCTCTCTCTCTCTCGCTCCCCGTCTGTCTGTCACTGTCCGTCATCTGTCTGTTTCATCCCTAAACCCTAAACCCTAAACCCTAAACCCTAAGCCCAAAGCCCTAAAGCCCTAAAGCCCTAAAGCCCTAAAGCCTAAAGCCCTAAACCCTAAAGTGCTTATTCTTGCGGTATTGTGGTGTTAGCGACATGTGGTCTGGCACTCTGACAGGCCTGGAAGGCCCAAGGGCTTCTTGAAGGAAGACAGGTGTCCCTAAACCCTAAACCCTAAACCCTAAACCCACAACCCACAAAGCACAGCAACGGAGATTTGCGGCGCAAAAGGTTCCGGTTGGAGTGCGTGTAGCACAGCATGTGGGCATCAGGTGGCACAGCCGCATGGGTGCCTCGGTCTACCTTCCAGAGGCTACCCCAAACCCTACATGGGAGCTTAACCCCTAAACCCTAAACCCTAAACCCTAAACCCTAAACCCTAAACCCTAAACCCTAAACCCTAAACCCTAAACCCTAAACCCTAAACCCTAAACCCTACACCAAATCCCGAAACCCTACACCTCATATTCTAAACCCTAAATTAGAGAGCTTCTTGGTAGGCTCTTATTTCCTTTGTGGTACTTTTCTGTAGCTTTAGATCCTTACCCTTTTTGGGTTCATTGGGTTTCTTAATGAGGCAGCTAAAAGTTTAATTTTTAGCTACCCTCTTGAGTGCAGCCAAATTTCCTGTATAAGGGGCAACCCTGATAGACCAAACCGCGCCCGAAGCCTTGCTGTAATCAGATTAAGCAGAAGCATTCGGTCGATGGTCTAAGGTCCTAAAACACCAAAGCCCCGCACTTTCGAGTAAGAGTTAGAAAGGTTTCCGGTAGGGTTTAGGGTTTAGGGTTTAGGGTTTAGGGTTAGGGTTTAGGGTTTAGGGTTTAGGGTTTAGGGTTTAGGGTTTAGGGTTTAGGGTTTAGGGTTTAGGGTTTAGGGTTTAGGGTTTAGGGTTTAGGGTTTAGGGTCGCAGGACATCAGCCCGCTCCTGGCTTCCTCTGCCTTGGGTCTCGACTTCGGAGACCGCGGAATCTTGCCATCATGTGCTGCTATTATTTGATTAAGAACCCCAAAAAATGGGCAATAAGATATATTAGTCATATTATATATATATATGTATAAATGTATATATATATATACATATATATACATATTTGTTTTGGGGGGGTTCTTGCACAAATAGACAAATAGTAAGGTTGTGTTTTTTGGGTCGCTTGGGTTCAAGGTTTGCCGATCACAGGCTGTTGCAAAGGGGGCTTGGGGTTTAGGTCTAGGGTTGTGGGTTTGGTTTGGGTTGTCTGCAGACCCTACATCTCATCGAGAAGCCTCTTTTATGCTTTACAATAGACAAACCCTAAATCCTAAACCCTAAACCGAGCTTGCAGCTGGGCAAGCTCTGAAATCCTCCCTGACGTAAGTTCTGCCCTAAATGCAAGGGGTTGGAGGTTCAGGGTTTAGGGTCTATGAAACCCTCCACCATGACTTTGGCTAAGCCCTAAAGGGGTGTGGGGTTTACCTGGAAGCCCTTTTGTCTTAGGAACTAGGTTTAGTAAGGTGCGGATAGTCGTAGCGTTTCTGGGAGCTACAAAGTAAGGCTAAGTCAAAAGAGCGTTGTGACCCCTGGAAGTCACTGTGAGTTGGAGTTAGATTCTACGGTTCTATTTTTGGGGCCTTCGGGCCTCCATTTCGTGCTTAGGGTTACAGACGAAGTGCATAAACAAGTGTTTGTGTGTGCTGAAAGCAAGCCATCTGCATCTGCCCAAGGCGAAGGAGGTGAGCTTGATGTGCCTCAGAGCATTAGGGTTCAGGGTTTAGGGTTTCGGGTTTCCAGCCTTGGTTCGGAAACCTGCATTGCATCTGCGCCACGTGCGTACCTCGAAGTCGTCAAGCCTTATATAGCCCTCAACCCTTATTATGCCCTCTGGGTAGGTGCATAAGCAAGACGTGCTTTTGACATTTTCCGGGTTCAAGGGTATGTTCGCCCTGTCTTTTTCTTTGCTCAGAGCTGTTTCATGCCCAGGATGTAGACATACTAGACTCAGACAAGGAGCTTTACCGGAGGTTGCCTGTCGCACATCTGTCAGTCGTTGCACTATCGAGGGAGTGGAAATCTCGGATGATTTCGCGCGAGCAGAGCACTCGCACCCTAAACCCTAAACTCTAAACCCTAAACCCTAAACCCTAAACCCTAAACCCTAAACCATGACTAGTACAAGTGTGCAAGAGAGGCATGCTTAGCGCAGCCCGCACATGCATTCAAGGGATGAAGACTAAAGGTTCCCCTTACTCTACTCCTAACATGGCCCCTTACACTACCTTAACAATCTTTACGCAGGGTCCCCAAAACCCAAGGGTTTAGGGTTTAGGGTTTAGGGTTTAGGGTTTGCAACCTTAGGGGTCCACAGCTAAAATCCTGTGATGCATATCTTGGCTAACATTGCGCATCTTCTCACAGTGGCGGTGCCTTCAGCTGAAAGAAGCTTAGTCATCCTCATGTCTCCGTCGTTAGTTCCAAAGTACTGTAGCTCTGAAATGGCTATGGTCATGGTGCCACCGATGATGAAAAAAGGATGCCCCCAAAAGGCCTCGGAACCCTAGGAACCCCCAACAACTCCTCGAACCAAAAACGCAACAACACCTGTAAGAACACTTAACTCCCCTAAACCCTAAACCCTAAACCCTAAACCCTAAACCCTAAACCCTAAACCCTAAACCCTAAACCCTAAACCCTAAACCCTAAACCCTAAACCCTAAACCCTAAACCCTAAACCCTAACACTAGGCCTTAATTCCCGCGGAGAGCCCAGGTGCAGCGCTCGGCCAGCGAGCGCTCGCGAGCGTCAGACAGGAGTGCGAAGTCGTCAAGCCCGAAATCCAGGCTGGGTTTAGGGTTTAGGGTTTGGGGTTTAGGGTTTAGGGTTTAGGGTTTAGGGTTTAGGGTGTGGGGTTTGGGGTTTGGGGTTTAGGGGTTAAGGTTGGGGTTTTTGGGTTTTGGGTCTTGGGTCTTGAGCCTTGGTGGGTTTAGGGTGTTTTTTGTCTTTTTTTGGGGGGGGGGGGTTTCGGTTAGGCATTTGGGGGTTCTAAGTTTGGGATTTAGGGTTGGGGGATGGTTGTGGTTTCGGGTTTAGGGATACACGCCACCTTGCTCTTGGAGACGTTGAGGGCTTGAAGGCTTCAAGCTGAATGTGTGACTACCCTTAGTTAAACCCTACGCGCGATAAGCCGTGAACCCCAACCCGAATCCCCGCAATCCTGTGCCCGTGGCGCTTGGCAGGTCCCCAAGAGGAGCCGCGTTTCGGCCAGCTTCAGTACTCCCCCTGGTTCTTTGTAGGGAATGAGGGAATGAACCCCCTATTTCTACCCTTGTAGGAACTTGAAGGGATGATATAGGGTACCTCATTCCCTCATTCCCTACTAAGAACCAGCCAGTACTCAGGGGCTCAGGGGCTTAAGATGGTCTAGGCGGTTTAGGGTCTAGGCATTGCCGGGTAAGCGAGTTCAAAGAGTGCAGGGTCTAGGTATTTTCGGATGGTTTTCTAAATTTCCGCAGAAGGGATGCATCATGGGGAAGTTCTCTTTCCGGGCAATCATGGGGATAGGTGTGCTTGGACAACGGGGTTCGCAAGAGCCTCCAACATCCCTAAACCCTAAACCCTAAAGTAGGAGCATTCTTCAGTCAGCCTGCTTGATATGGATCCTGAGAACATTCCCTAGTTTTGGGAGTCGGGAGTTTCTTGGGCTTCAGTCCTCAAAAATATCAGTATTACTGAAGCCCTGAAATCACCAAGAAAGCCCAACAGCAAAACTTGGAAGCCCTGCAACCATTAGCTACTGGCATTGAGGGTTCCTAAACTCTTGTGGTGAATGTTGAAAGCACTCTTCAGGGATAGGGTTTAGGGTTTAGATTTTAGGGTTCAGGATTTCGGTTTTAGGGTTCAGGCTTTAGGGTTTAGGGTTTAGGGTGTGGTGTGTACCAGAAATCCCAAAAGGCCGCCCCTAGTGCAACAGCCGGTAGCCACTTGTAGCAAGAAGCCAGATAAACAGTCTCCACCTCCCTTCAGCGTTCTGATGCCCAGGAAGGAGAAGCACAGAGTGCGACGGCTGCAGTTCATGGAAAGCGAATTTAGGGCTTAGTGTTCAAGAGGGTAAAAAAGGTCTGTAGGGTTTGTGTTTAGGGTTTAGGGTGTGGGTTTGGGAATTGGGTTTGGAGGCTTAATAGCACTAACCTACCAACAAAAGTAGGTTTCGGGTCCTTAAGATAAGGCCCTAACCTCTAAACCCTAAACCCTAAACCCTACACCCCTGGATTGTGAAGGATGTTCGGCTTCCCAACTCTGAACCTCGCGCCTTCTCAGCGCACGAACCTCTAGAAATTCAGAGCCAACTCTAGCTGGCTGATGCTAGTGGGACCCCCTTGGCTCCCAAACGCCCTAAGCGGTTTAGTTTAGGGTTTCGGGTTTCGGGTTTAGGGTCAATATGAATGCAAGCTAAAACACCTAAGCCCGGAACCCAAAGCCCCTAGCCTTGGGCCCTGATAAACCCTCAACACCAAAGCCCTAACCCTCAACCATCATCTTGGGACTAGGGTTTTAGGGTTTAGGGTTTGGGGTTTGGGTTTTAGGGTTGAGTGTTGAGGTGCCCTAAACCGTATACGTCCCGACTTTCAAGCCCGGTTGACTTAGTAAGTAGGGTTAGTAAGGGTGGGTTGTGGGGATTGTAACAGGGTTTCTGAAAAAAGCTCAGTAGACTTGCTAGGTCAAAAGAGCCTCCTAAACCCTAAACCCTAAACTCTAAACTCTAAACCCTAAACTCTAAACCCTAAACCCTAAACCCTAAACCCTAAACCCTAAACCCTAAACCCTAAACCCTAAACCCTAAACCTTAAACCCTAAACCTGAACCCTGAACCCTGAACCCTGAACCCTGAACCCTAAACCCTAAACCCTAAACCCTAAACCCTAAACCCTAAACCCTAAACCCACACCCTAAAAGTGCCCCCACACACAAACACGTTCCGAGGCTTAGTGGGGCGCACCCTACGCCTCATGAGCACCGCAGGGCTCCTTGGGTCAAGTCAAAGGTTTAGGGTTTAGGGTTTAGGGTTTAGGGTTTAGGGTTTAGGGTTTAGGGCTTTGGGCTTTGGGTTTAGGGTTTAGGGTTTAGGGTTTAGGTTTAGGGTTTACGGCCCAGTTCCCACAACTTGGCTAATCAAGACATAAGTTGTGTGCTGGCCCATGCTTTTTGGCTGCTTGTGCGAAGAAGAGAATTACCATGAAGACTCTGCGTAGTGGGCTCCTATACTAAGCCTTAAGTACCCTCCACCCCCCCCCCCCCAGGCTCGTTCAAGGGCTAGGGTTTATAGGGTTTAGGGTTTAGGGTTCAGGGTTCAGGGTTTAGGGTTTAGGTTTAGGGTTTAGGGTTTAGGGTTTAGGGTTTATAAGCTTCAGGGTTCAGGGGTGTGGGTTTACGGCTTTGGGCTTCTTTTGAGGGTTGCGGGGTGGCTCCTGCTGCGAGAGTCAGCCTCCCCGGGGCAGGCCACAGAACTCCTTGACGCTGTTCGCCACGCAGGCGCGCTTTGCCTAGGGATGCCCAGTAGTACCCTTATTCCCTTTTTGTTGGGGGTTTAGGTTCCCTTGTAAGAACCCTTGGGCACCTTTTTTAAGCCCAGGTTACTGGGCAGCCTCGTTGCTTTTCAGTGGAGCAAGTAGTGTAGTTAGTTCTCTAAACTAGGGTCCCTCTTTAGGCGCCTTCTTAAAGGGTGGCGCCTTATAATGGGCACCCAAAAAGGGACCCTAATTTAGGACTCTACCCAGTAGCCTCATCAACTTTTTTGGACAGTACAATCATCATATATGGTCAGTTCTCGAAATGAGGGTCGCTTTTTTTCGGGGGCGCCCTACAGAATTGGGCCGCCTGACAATACGGACCGACCATGTTTTTGAGAAGTGGCCCCGTGCTGGCTGAAGGTTGTTCTGTCAGAATCCGCCTTGTGGAACTGGCCAAGTGAGCTTGGAGGTTTCCAGGCGACTCCTTGGCACGGGGCCAGTGCACCTCTTAAGAGCCTGTTCCCCTACTTTCTCCTAGGTTTAGGGTTTTAGAGTCTACCTAGGCTACATAGGGTATAGGGTTTACAGGGCCTCGTGTGACTTGCATCATTCCTCCGTGGCGCGCTATGGAGGTCCGTGGAGGGGGTGCACGGCGACTCGTTTCCAGCGCAGGCCACCCACAGTTGAAGGTGTTCTGCGTCACGTCCCCTTGCTTGGGCTTCGGGAGGAAGAGCGGTGCTTTGGGCGATGTCAGGTAGAGCTCTAGAAGTGAGGTGTTCCGAGCCTTCTAGTGAGGCTAAGATGCTGAGGTTACTTGTGTTAATGGCTAGTGTAACGAAACGAGCAACCATACACACAACCAGAAAACTGGGATGCCTCCACAAAAAGAAGAACCAAAACTCAGGGCGCAGGTAATTGCTGAGACCCCGAAGCTTCCCCAACTTTCAGAGCCCCAGAGCCCGGCAGGGGGGCCAATGAGGAGGAAGAAGAGCCCCAAGCAACTTGGCGACCCTGGTGATAGGAGTTCAGGGCTCTGGGCTGCGAATTCTTTCTGCGGTTCCTAGAGAATAGGTTTGTAAACCGCCGGCCTCAGCCACCTGACGGGCACGTCGGCGGTCCAAGCGGTACACCTGGCGGAAAGCGACCGCGAGTCGAGGAAAAAGACGCCCAGCCGAACCTCGAATCCGCGGTAGAAAGTGAGCGGGGCGCGTGTAGGCTTGCTGGAAGACCCTTTGAAGCATTGTTTGCCTTGAGAAGTAGAGGCCTAGGAGTCTGCACCCCGATTCCCCCTCCCTGTGTGAGGCTGTGATTGCAGCTTCTCAGCTGTGCCTGAAGGGGGGGGGGGGGGGTGGGGTGATGGCTTGCATTTGTCACCGTCTCTGGGCATGTTCCAGTTCAGTCCCTTGTTCCCAACACTTTCAGCCCAAAGCACCAACTCCCCCCCCCCCCCGGCCTAGCCCCTTACCCCTTCTCAACCCCTTCTACTACCTAAAGCCCCAAAAAGCCCTCAGTTCCCTGAGCCAAGGAAAGGCAAGAAAGGACAGACTGCCGACTCCCCGAAACCACTCTAGAGGTTTCAGGGTTCGAGGTTTAGGGGTAGGGTTTAGGGTTTAGGGTTTAAGGGTTTAAGGCTTTAAGGCTTTAAGGCTTTAAGGCTTTAAGGCTTTAAGGCTTTAAGGCTTGAAGGCTTTAAGGCTTTAAGGCTTTAAGGGTTTAAGGGTTTAAGGGTTTAAGGGTTTAGAGGTGTGCGGGGCTAGGGTTTAGGGTTTGAAGGTGTATGTGGCTGTGGGCTGTGGAGTCGCTCATCGAGCATTTAACCTGCTATACCCTGCTTTAGGGTTTAGGGCTTAGGGTTTAGGGTTTAGGGTTTAGGGTTTTTGGGGGGTCACAGGGCGCTTGTAGCATCCAAGCAGGGAGCTTTCAGCTGCCCCTACTTGGAGGTTCATGCGTAAGTATACCTAGGATAGCTTGTGTTATCGCTGGCTATGTCCATGCTTAGCCATGTCTAGGGGTATACTTACAGCGCTCTTTCTAACGACGCATGAACCCTCAAGCACGCGACTGGGGAAGAAGAAGAGATAAGAAGAGCTTGGGCTCGACCCCTAAACCCCTAGACCCCTAGACCCCTAGACCCTAAACCCTAAACCCTAAACCCTAAACCCTAAACCCTAAACCCTAAACCCTAAACCCTAATTTAATTGTCTTTGCATTAGAGCCACTTCCGAGTCTGTCCTATCCGTCTAGGGTTTGAACCAGGGGCCCTGAGGGTGGCCCCTTAAAGGGCTCCGCAGTATGGGCCCTTACTATAGATAGTGTATATAAGGGTTTAGGGTTTAGGGTTTAGGGGTAACAAGGGACCCAAATTAAGGGCCCATGCTTCGGATCAGCTAACTAGCTCCTCAGAGAGGAGGAGGCTCGTGAACTAAGGTAAACCCATCAACGGCCTATTGCAAGCGAGGGGGAGGGCTTCGGTCAGTTACCAGTTGCCCAAAACCCTAAACCCTAAACCCTGAACCTTAAACCCTAAACCCTAAACCCTGAACCTTAAACCCTAAACGCTCCGCCCGCTCGTTTTGCCGCGCTTCGACTAGAGCAAAGCATGTTGCACATGCTTCCCGTATCGTTATTTGCAGTGCGTTATAGCTTCACGAGTCGTGCAAAAGTCGTTTATGTCAGGACGCCGTTTTATAAAATTCAGCGTCCCAGACGCATACCTCTCGAGAAAAGTGCCGTTGGATGTGTGTGTGTGTCTACAAGGCCAGAGCGGGCAATTTTCCTTGCTGACCAGTGACTGCGCTGCCGGTGGCTGGACTACTGTCTGCTGCGCAAGAGCATGGCGCCCTGGACAATCGCACGCAGTGGTACATGGACGTTATCAAGGTTCGGGCACGGTGCCCTAGACACTCGCACGTACTGGCACAGTGTTGCTGTGGGCAATGGACGCACTGGCAGCATGGACGTTATCAAGGTTCGGGCATGGCGCCCTAGACAATCGCACGTACTGGTACAGTGTTGCTGTGGGCAATGGACGCACTGGCAGCATGGACGTTATCAAGGTTCGGGCATGGCGCCCTGGACAATCGCACGTACTGGTACAGTGTGGCTGTGGGCAATGGACGCACTGGCAGCATGGACGTTATCAAGGTTCGGGCATGGAGGAATGTCCGAGGCAGCTTGAAGTGGCCAGAACGGATCTTCACCATTCGAGGAAGAGGCGATGCGACAACATGGGCCTCACCATGCGATCGAGAGGCGAAGCGGCAACATGGCACGTGGAGGCCTCACCATGCGATGGAGAGGCGAAGCGGCAACATGGCACGTGGAGGCCTCACCATGCGAAGGAGAGGCGAAGCGACAACATGGCGCGTGGAGGCCTCGACGAATTTGAGCTGAAATCTCTCGGAAAACATGGCAGGGACGGTGTTGACACAGATGGTAAACCTGCGGCAACACGTGTGGTCGTAAGGCTAAACCCTAAACCCTAAGCTCCTAAACCCTAAACTCTAAACTCCTAAACCCTGAACCCTGAACCCTAAATAAGAATGAGAAAGATGCTAGGCCAAGTAAAGCCGACATTTACCGGGCTGTGCCTGCCGTCTTGAAGTTGGTTCGGGCGGTTTGAGTACTCCCTTGAAGACCCAAAACTACGAATTGCTTAAGATCCCCCCCAAAACAACAAAATAATCTTCCTTACAAGGGTAAAATAGGTATTGCTATTCATTTTTTGTGCTCTTAAACAAAAATAGGAGAAAACCCTAAACTCTAGGCACTAAGCCCTAAACCCTAAAGTGTGCCAATGCATGGTGAAGGAGCCAGGAAGAAGGGACAGAAATCATCGGATGGCACGGCACCCTGGCCAAACATCAGCTTAAGTGCTGGTTTTGTTGAGTTAGGGTTTAGGGTTTTAGGGTTTTTGGGGATCTGACTAGCCCGTACTTTTTTGTGTGCGGTTTAGGTTGGGGCCACAATGTAGAGAACTGACCGTGCAAAATTTTTGACACGTGAGTTGAGGCACGTGCGGAAACCTGCACACTTGAGACTACACCAAAGCTAGGCCATTGGGTTCCAGAAAATCTGAGTTTGGAGCATAGGGTTGGGGAGGGGGGTGGATGCTGTTCTTGATGATCGGCCCTTTTTGGGTACCCCGTTCAGGCTCCGTGTGACCCTAAACCCTAAACCCGAACCCTAAACCCTAAACCCTAAACCCTAAACCCTAAACCCTAAACCCTAAACCCTAAACCCTAAACCCTAAACCACCAGCCTCTTTTGAGCTCAAATACCCAGAAGTCTCCCCCGTCTTTGCAGCTTCCCGCCATGGCGCGAGTTCTCATCGCATTGCTGGCCTTGACTGCTGTTTCTGGCGAGGCGCGGGCTTCATAGTTTAGGGTTCGGGTTTAGGGTTTAGGGTTTAGGGTTTAGGGTTTAGGGTTTAGGGTTTAGGGTTTAGGGTTTAGGGTTTAGGGTTTAGGGTTTAGGGTTTAGGGTTTAGGGTTTAGGGTTTAGGCGGCAACAAGAACCTTAAACCTTGAACCCGATGAACCCGATGAACCCGATGAACCCTATGAACCCTATGAACCCTATGAACCCTAAACCCTAAACCCTAAACCCTGAACCCTACATAAGGGCTTGCCGTGGATGACAGGAGGAGAGCCCCGCGGCCCCGATCTCTCCGGTCATCCGGGAGCCACCGGAGGACTCGGTGAAACGATTCTTCGGAGGGAATGAGGGAATGAGGTACCCTATCTTTGTCATAGTTGGGTAACCTTTTCCATTTTTAGGGTACTTAAACCCAATAAGGAATAACAGTTTAAAATTTTTATACTATCCCAACCATGAATCAGTTATGTAATCCCTGAAAATCTGAAGGTGTGTTGTTGTTTAGGGTTTGGGGGATACGGGGACGTGCCTAGTTGCCTCATTCACTGCTAAGAACCAGTAGGTTTAAGCGACTTGACGCGTTTCGGTGCTTGACTTTTTTTCTGGCGAATGAGGTACCCAGAAACCTTGGCAAATAGTGATGGCTGGTTACAGAAGAGCAACTACTACGAAAGGATCTTCTATTTGTTGGGGGGGGGGGCATCCTTCGAAGCCACCCAAATCCTGAAGGATGAGTTTATAGGAGCAGGAAAAAATGTTAGGGCCCCTGCTGGCTTTTAGTAGGAAATGAGGGAATGCGGTACCCTATATAATCCCTATAAACGGGAAAAACGAATTCCCTCATTCCATACAAAGAACCAGTCGGCCCTACTGTTTCTTTGTAGGGAATGAGGGAATTCGTTTTCCCTAGGCTAGGCCTATGAAGGCTTCAGAGTCGTCGGAAGAGTTGGGGGGGTCACCAGAGCCGTCGTCAGGATCTGACTGGGGACGCTCTGGTGGAGCCAGCCCGCCACGTTGTCGCCCTAAACCCTAAACCCGAAACCCGAAACCCTAAACCCTAAACCCTAAACCCTTGGCTTGTGGGCGGGGAGGAGTGGGGGGGTTGCATTTAGGAACCCTTTGCGTGCACGCATGCCCTTCTCAATAGACCTGCACCATGAAGCCTAGAAGCCCTAAACCCTAAACCCTAAATTCCAATGACATTGGGGGTTTTCCGATATTAGGGGTACCTCTTGGGGGGGTCCCTTTACGGGGCTTCCATTCTATTGGGGGGGTCCCTTTACGGGGCTTCCATTCTATATGGGGGATGAAAAAGGGGTACCCCCACATGGTCCCGTTTTGCTTTCTTGCAGGGTTCCGAAGTCGCGGTGTTTCTAAGGGCTCGAACGGGTTTAGGGTTTAGGGTTTAGGGTTTATAGGGTTTAGGGTTTAGGGTTTAGGGTTTTGTGACTGCCTTCCTTTCCTCTGTCTCCCCAGCCTGAGGGGCGCAAGGCTTCCGAGTATGCGCTGTGAAACTCAGGCCCCCAAACCCTAAACCCTAAACCCCAAACCCCAAACCCCAAACCCTAAACCCTAAACCCCAAACCCTAAACCCTAAAACCCCAAACCCCAAACCCAATATACGCCCAGTGTCTTCCCTGCAGTGCGATGCGGGTGGCAAAAAAAAACAACGAAGCCCCAAAAGCGCTAGCGCGTGGTGGCCAGGTTCACACGCAACGAATATTTGGAGGCCTTGGCAAAGCAGGCCCCTTGATCCCGTCGGCTCTTTGTGTAAGATCTAGGGTAGGTTTAGGGTTTAGGGTTTAGGGCTTAGGGTTTAGGATTGAGGGTGCAGCGTCTTTTGATTTGTGGGTTGATTGAGGGTTTAGCGTCTTTCTTCGGGGTTGGGGTTTGCAGGGCTTATACAGGTTGAGTCAAAGCCTATGCAACCTGAAAGGACTCTGGTTGTTGAGTTTGGGGGCCCCAAGACCTCTTCGAAGCCTCGCGTTGGTGCCGCATGGTTTCGCACGGACTTACAAGTTCACGCTTAATTAGATTACTACATGGGGCTTTTGCACACCCTCGGGACCCGAACCGCCTGTCTAACCTCCCGCAATCTCCTAAAAGCCCATATGAAAGTCACATTAAAACGGAGGTAAAGAATGCACGCGCCTGCCTTTAGTAGTATACGTATGTTAATGAGCTTTTTGTTTCTTCTTTTTCCTTTCGTTCGATGTTAAATGACTTCGCGCGTGGAGTGCTCTTAGCTGTGGCCACTGGATGCTATGGCTTCTATTTGCTTAAATACACCAAAAAAGAATATAATAATCCCTATATATAAGGAAGCATATCTTTTGGGGGGTTCTTAAGCAATTAGTAGATGGAAGCATGAGTACTGAATGCTCCACAAACAACAAAGAAGTATAAAGCGAGCCAGACGGCAATCTGGGCCTGATGGGGCTATGCTGGAGTTCCTCGCGTGTGATTATGTTGCGGTTCCTAGTTACAACCCCCCCCCCCCCCCGCCCGCACCCCTCCCCTGGGGTGCAGCTCGCGGCTTAAGCTTAAGACCTCGACCCTAAACCCTACACGCGAAACCCTCAACCCTGAACCCTGAACTTGCCCACGTCTGCTGGGCGGCAAAACCGCTGGTTACGTCTGACGTGTTTGGGCTTAGACTCCAAATCGCTCAGTAAGTTCTAGACCCTAAACCCTAAACCCTAAACCCTAAACCGAGCTCTCTCGTCGGCAGGGCATCCAAGCCACACGTGGCGCCTGGCTCTACGGGGACTACAGGAGTGTTTCATAGTGTTTCTTTGGTTTCTTGCCTAGGGGATTCGGTCTGCTTCTGCAGGAAAAGATCGATGTGAAACATCCGCTAAGGCTGCACCTCTCTCCTTGGCTCTGGAAGCTGAGGGCCTTCAGAAACCAAGGATTTCTTATGTGATTGCTTACTGGAGGAGAGAAATTTTCATTCTTTCCTGAGCTACCCCTTACGGGCTCTGGCCGGGAAAGGCGGAGTCACATTTATAGAATGGGGCCAGAATTATGGGAAGCCCCGGCCCGCGGGGGCGAGCCCTGGTCTTGTAGTCTTTAAAGAAGCCTTGAAGCTTAAAAGGAAAAGCTTTAAGGAAGCCGGGGCTTCGGTTTTCTGGAAGCTGAGGGCCTTCAGAAACCAAGGATTTCTTATGTGATTGCTTACTGGAGGAGAGAAATTTTCATTCTTTCCTGAGCTACCCCTTACGGGCTCTGGCCGGGAAAGGCGGAGTCACATTTATAGAATGGGGCCAGAATTATGGGAAGCCCCGGCCCGCGGGGGCGAGCCCTGGTCTTGTAGTCTTTAAAGAAGCCTTGAAGCTTAAAAGGAAAAGCTTTAAGGAAGCCGGGGCTTCGGTTTTCTGGAAGCTGAGGGCCTTCAGAAACCAAGGATTTCTTATGTGATTGCTTACTGGAGGAGAGAAATTTTCATTCTTTCCTGAGCTACCCCTTACGGGCTCTGGCCGGGAAAGGCGGAGTCACATTTATAGAATGGGACCAGAATTATGGGAAGCCCCGGCCCGCAGGGGTAGACATTCTATACATTCCTATTGTTTTCAATACATTCGTATTGTTTTTAATAGAGAATCAATACAGGGCCACGGTCCAACTATTGCGGAACCCTGCATTCCTTATTGTGGGGGGGGGGGGGGGCCCCCACCAATTAATCAGAAGCTCGGATTAGGGGTCGGAACAATTACTAGTAGTATTCCCTTATGGCCTTATGGTCCCTTTATAAATAACCCCAAAGCCCTATATTCTAATAGGCCTCTATATTGCCCCCCAACCCACGTTCCTTTCTCAGCAGGAACGACCTCCCAGATATTTCCGATCCCATCGCCTGCGCTCACGTGCACTCCGCGAGATTTGAACCTGATTGGAGAATTTTCAGGGATTGGGATGCGGGGCTTAGGGTTTGAAGGTTCACAAAGGTTTCAACGGTCTTGGACTTCTTTGGGGGGGGGGGGGTGAATTGCTTATTCCTAACCCGAAAAGGAACTACATTGGAGCCTTCAGGAAACCCTAAACCCTGAACCCTAAACCCTAAACCCTAAACCCCAAGTCTTGGGAATCTGGAGTTCGATTTTTGCGGGCGCCTTGCTTGGCGAAAGCTTGTGCCTGAAGAAGTTGGACCCGTACCCCTGGTTAATTAGGATGGCTCTAAAGGGTTGAGGGCTGAGGGTTTAGGGTTTAAACCCTAAACCCTAAACCCTGAACCTCCAAGGGGTGTAGTGCTTGGGATAGGGTCGATAGGGTCTGCATGAAGTTGACATACATCCTACCTTTCCTCACTACGGGAGCATGGTTGAGCTCCCCCCTAAACCCTAAACCCGAAACCCGAAACCCTAAACCCTAAACCCGAAAAACCCCTAAACCCTATAAACCCTAAACCCTAAACCCAACAGCTTGCAGCTCCATGAGCTTGGTTGAAGGTTGAACGCGGTTTAAATTTGAGGCTTGCCAGAAAACCTAAACCAAAAGGGTTTTGGGGTTTATGGGGTTTAGGGGTTGTAGGGTTTACAGGGCTTATAGTGAGGATTTGTAGGTTTTACAGGGTTTATACTGTTTCTAGGATTTGTAGGGTTTTTAGGGTTTACACTGTTTAAAGGCAGAAGGAAGGTGCAGTCATTGACGCTTTCTTGGGGCCTGGCTCCCGTACGCTTGGGGAGTGGGAGAAATAGCCAACCGTGAGAAACTATGCAGCGAGTTAGCTGGTCAAAACATGCCCTATAAACTTATAATCTTGGGGTAGCTACATGGTCCCTTTATCTGGGCCCTTCAGTGGAGAACTCCTGTATACCCCTGACATACCCTCTAGAATTCAAGGGCCCATACCTCAGAACCCTTTAGAGAAGGTACCTGACATGGTTCTACAAAACTTCACTGATCCTGGGGGAAGGATCACAGGCTTGAGATGCCGAATCCTCTCTCGGCCCCTATCCAGCTTTCCGTGCCAGGCCTGTGACTTGGATGAGAAGTGCTTCCACTGGAACTTCAAGCCCTTTGCCTCAGTTTGGGGGGTTTGTCAGGCTTATGGAGTTGAGGGCTCCGATTGTGGCTTAGAAAAGACGTCTAAACCCTAAACCCTAAACCCCTCAACCCTAGAGGCTTGTGGAAGTTCTTAGGCCCTGAGTCGTAAACACCTGAGCCCTAAACAAAGGTGTTTGGCTGAGGGGGCCTCTGCTTGGAAGCCCAATTGATTTGGTAAGTAGGGTTGGTAAGGTGGGTTTAGGGTTTAGGGTTTAGGGTTTAGGGTTTAGGGTTTAGGGTTTAGGGGGTTATGGGGATTAGAATCGGGTTTCTAGAAGATACGAAGCAGACTTACTAAGTCAAAAGGGGCTTCTAAGTGGGGGTGTCGGGTCTTGGGACATCTCGTGGCCGGGGCCTGGAACCAGCTTCGGTGTTCGACGTTTGGGGCTGTGGGCTTCGGTGGTCTGAAGTTTGAAGGGTTTAGGGTTTAGGGTTTAGTGTTTGGGGTTTAGGGTATAGGGTTTAGGGTTTGCCGTACCCCATAAGTTCTTCTAAGGGTATGCCTGAGTATGCTAATATTTGTTGACAGGTTTCATTGGGTCTTCGTCTTCAGGCTGAATGGGAGGAAAGTGGTGACAACTTAAACCCTGAACCCCTAAACCCTAAACCCTGAAGCCCCCTAAAGCCCTAAACCCCTATGTAAAACCTAGACCGTCCTCCGTCGAATGTCCAGTCCGAGGTTGCGATTTGAGTAGCTGAGTGGTCAAAGGTTTAGGGTTCAGGGGTTTGGGTTGACAGCTAACTCCGCTACCCAGGTTCATGATGAAGCGCTGCGACCTAAAGGCCCAGAACGGCGGCATCAATCAGGACCAGCCGCGTAGAGAGCTGAAGGTCTTGGAGGTTAAGGGCCTTGGGGTGTTTTAGGGAGTATATAATATGATGGCGGTGCGGCCGGCCCTCCGCCCGCCCCCCGCCCCCCATGGCTCACACCGGTCCATTTGAGTTGCCCTAAACCCTAAACCCAAAGAGCTTTGCAAGGCGGGTGGAGAAAGACCGGTAGTCCCGTGGGGTCCAGGATCTACCAGGCTCAGAACAATCGTGTTACCTACTGTTTGCTTCAGGACAACCCCCCCGCCGCCCCCCCGCCCCCCGCGGAAAAAAAAAAAAACAGATTATAAATCAGAGGGTTCTTCTTTATGGGGGCGATATACTGATCATGATCTTTGACTTCTGGGGGTTCTTGAGCAAATAGGAGTTGCCTTTCGTGATTGCCCACGGCTCTGCCACAGCTGCCCCAAGAGGCGGTTGTTTCGGGTGGTCTTTAGCAGAGGCCTTCGAGCCTTAGGGTTTAGGGTTTAGGGTTTAGGGTTTAGGGTTTACAACACAAACCTTTCGGCACTGGATTTTCAGGACATCGGCGATTGGATCACTGGCGATGCTGCCAGGCCCCTCGGGTCTTGGACGGTTTCTGTGGGCGGCAAGAGCCAGCCATACAAATGGGGGTTTCCCTAAGCGCTGTATAAACCCTAAACGCTAACATGAATACCCTAATACCCTAATGCCCTAATAATTGGACCCCCAAAAGGGGCTGCAATCCAGGGTAGCCCCCAAAAAGGCTTCGAGTCGAGGAGAGAGGCCAGCATGGCGTTTAAGAAGCCTGTCATGCTTAAAAAGCCTGAACCCTAATGAGCCCTAGACCCCAAACCCTGCACCCCAACCCCAAGCCCTATCAGCGCTAGAACCCGGCACCCTAAACCCTAAACCCTAAACCCTAAACCCTAAACCCTAAACCCTGAACCCTAAACCCTAAGCCCTAAGCCCTAAACCGCAGGTTCTTGATCCCGCCGAGCATTGTGCCGTGAAGAGGCGTTGCGCATGGCTGATGCTGAAAAGACCTGCAGGGCCATATTGCTTGGAGGTTCATGGTACTTATGATCCAATTAGAGCTGTACGTATATCCCACTTATCAGCCCCGTAAGTGCCTTTCTGTTTTTTTTAATAAGTACAGTTACAAGTACAGTTATAACTGGTTAATACGTACCCTCTTGGGGTACCCAAAATATTAGGTGCCTTAATGGGGATCCAAAAAGGAACCATAATTTTGACAAACACCCAAATATTAAACTCTGCAACTCTAACCCCTTCTTCCCGTAGACCCGGTAGACCCACGCGGAGGAAACTTTCAATCAAGGCGGTCCAGTGGCATCTAGTCGACCATGTTGCCCGTCTTCATCCGTCTTCAGAACTGCAATGTGGCAATGTGGGCAGCGTGCTGAAAAAGTGGTTCGCTGCAACCACCGGGCTGTAATTGGACAACTAAAAACTAGGCTATGTTTCTGAGCTTGAGGGTCGAGGGTCTTGGGGGCTCTCTCAGCGGTATCGGTGTTTAAGGCTTTAGGGTTTAGGGTTTAGGGTTAAGATTGAATTCGAAAAGACTAACTGAGTTTGGCAATGTCCAGCTTGAAATTCGCCTTGATGATGCGCTCCTCGTTGACAAGCTGCAAGACAGTTCGGTAGGCTTCGTTGACCCTAAACCCTAAACCCTGAACCCTAAACCCTAAATCCTAAACCCTAAACCCGAAACCCTAAACCCTAAACCCTAAACCCTATCTGATTCCTGATTTCAGCGAAGAGCTGCGAGCTTCAGTACCAATAATTGTTGCAAGATCACGCAGCCTGGCACTAAGCTCCAACGGCAGAAGAAAGAAAAAAAATGGCCGCAGCCGACGATTGAGGGCTTGAGGATTAGTCTTGGGGTTTATGAGGGCCTTCCCTCCTTCCTTGCAATTTTTAGGACCCTCCGAACCAGGTAGCGTCCCACAAAGACTTCCTGCTGCTACCACACAGATAGAGATCTATTTCAGGGCTTGCTTCAAGGGATAAGTCCCGTGGCTTCGCCAACCCTAAGCCCTAGTCGATAAACCCTAAACCCAAAACCCAAAACCTTAAACCCTAAACCCTAAACCCTAATCCCTAAACCCTAAACCCTAAAACCCTAAAGCCTACAGAACGGGAGCATGCCACCTCAACGTCCGGCACACAATCCTCAACCCCTCAAGCTGCCAGTGCGAGAGACAGGTTAGGGTTTAGGGTTCAGGGCTTAGGGCTTAGGGCTTAGGGTTTAGGGTTTAGGGTTTAGGGTTTAGGGTTTAGGGCTTAGGGTTTAGGGTTTAGGGTTTAGGGTTTAGGGTGTGGTGGGTTTTGGGTTGCAAGGGTCCTCATTCGAAGGGTGCCCTCCTTCTGCAAAAAGGGAAACCATTACTTAGAGAATTGCCCATGTTTCACCTGTCAAGGCACAGGCCCCCAAAGAAAAGTCAGGGTTGATTCTGATCTTTCCTTTCAGTTATGTGAGCCCTGCGTAGCGTCGTGTAGGGTTTCGGGGTTCGGCTTGGGTTTTTCTATGCTACTCCCCTGGGCCTATGCAAAGGCTTTTTGGTACATATGAGCGGGGTCAAGGCCCCAGAGCTCTAACATTAAACTCTCCAAGCAGCCCCTTATGACCCGTACAATCTGTGTCGAAAGCCATTTGAAATCCAATCTTCTAGGCCCACTTAGAATGCAAAGTGCTCTAGACCCAGAACCCTAAACCCTAAATCTTGCTAGCCCAGTGGTGCCCTTTAACCTTTTCTTAGGGTTCTAGGTCCCTGATAAAGAAACGAACCAAACAATGGGTACTCTAATTAAACGATGGTTGCTAATCACCAAGAAGTGCCGTAGGCCCAGAACCCTGACCCTAAACCCTAAATCCTAAACCCCAAACCCTAAACCCAAAATCCGAAACCCTAAGCCCTATAGATCTTTCGACAACTCCACAAACTGCGTGCTAAGGACACCGAGCGCGAGGCAGGAGCTGCGGTGGGGTGGTTTAGGGTTTGGGGTTTAGGGTGAAGGGTTTGGGGTTTAGGGTTTAGGGTATAGAGTTTAGGGCTTAGGGTTTAAGGTTCCCCCCAAGCTTGTTGGTTTGGTTTGGGTTCGGTGGATTTCTTGTAGGAACTGCTTGCGTTTCGGTTAACTGCAGGACCCGCAGGAGATCGCATCTTCATTTCTACGTAATGCGGAGTATAACACGGGTACGAACCCTTATTTGGGAAATACCCATATCCCTAACGCTCCAAATAGCCCAAAGTAGGTATTATTTACAGACTTTAGACCACAATGTAGGTATTATTTGTATACTTTGGAGCCCTAGGGTATTGGTCCAGGATTCAGGTACTGAGCCAGAGACTCTTCGGTACAAGAGACACAGGGACAGTGAGAGAGGGAAGCGCGCTGAAAGCCTAAACCCTAAACCCTAAACCCTTAACCCTAAACCCTAAACCGGGCCCGAAGCCCTGGACCTTCTTTTACGCACCTATCCGCAGAGTTCATCGATTCTAGGATGCCATGCGGTTTAGGGGTAGGGTTTAGGGTTTA
>CAJNDS010000417.1:67500-77500 GCA_905221605.1 Symbiodinium natans
AATGGTACTCTTCTTGGGTGCCTGGGTTTCTTTATTTACTCCAGCGGTGGAGAGGGCTCACGGTTTAGGGACTGGGTCTTTACGGTTTTCAATGGGGGGAGAGGGCTCAGGGTTTAGGGATAAGGGTTTAGGCATGTAAGTTGCAGGGTTTTATTTTCTAAAATGTGGTGAGGGGATCCTATAATTATATTGTATAGGGACATAGTTGATTTAGAGCGGTATCCTTGTATCATGTCAGTTTCAATGAGGGAAGGAAAGGTTCGGATTGCACCCGAAGCCTTAAGCCTCATAAACCCTAAACCCTAAACCCTAAACCCTACACCCTACACCCTACACCCTACACCCTACACCCTACACCCTAAACCCTAAACCCTAAACCCTAAACCCTAAACCCTAAACCCTAAACCCTAAACCCTAAACCCTAAACCCTAAACCCTAAACCCTAAACAAACCCCACCCCTTGGCAAGAATTGCAGTGCTGTCCTTAGTTTTGCTTGGCAAGGGCTCCAGTCTACGAGAGCAGAGGGTGTTACATGTCACTTCGTTCGACTTGGGTCTAGGGTTTAGGGTTTAGGATTTAGGGTTTAGGGTTTAGGGTTTAGGGTTTGTTTTTGCGAGTCTGGGTTCAAAGCCCAAATCCGCTAGGAATGAAGCCCGAAGCCCAAAACCCTCAACAACCCAAAGGTGGCGAAAGGGCTGGCTTTATGGACTGGAAGGGGAGCTGAAGGTTACCCCTAAACCCTAAACCCTAAACCCTAAACCCTAAACCCTAAACCCTAAACCCTAAACCCTAAACCCTAAACCCTAAACCCTAAACCCTAAACCCTAAACCCTACCGATGGGTAAGCACGTGCTCCTCTTATGTTGTCTTAGCTCGGGGCTTCTGGTGTCGAGTGGTTCTGTAGTTAGAGAAGAGTTGTCAGATGCAACATTTCCCAAGTCTAAAACCAAATCCCTGAATCAACCCTAAGTGAAACGAGGGGGGCATGCGAAGAGTATCTTGATGGAACTTAGGGTTTAGGGTTTAGGGTTTAGGGTTTAGGGTTTAGGGTTCACCCCCCCACCCCCCGAAAGCCCAACCATGAACCCGGAGAAAGTGCCAGGCACCGATTCCTGAGTCGAAGCGCCATCACAGATTCCGTGGCCGAGCACGGCGCGCCCTCGAACCAGCCGCAGCCCGCCTTTTTTGGAGAGTGTCGGGCTGGGGTTTAGGGTTAGGGTTTAGGGTTTAGGGTTTAGGGTTTAGGGTTTGGGGTTTGGGGTTTGGGGTTTGGGGTTTGGGGTTTGGGGTTCAGGGTTTGGGGTTTGGGGTTTAGGGTTCAGGGTTTTAGTTGAGAGAGCCCGTGGGGCACAAAGGATCTAGAGTTGGTTGAGAGTTGAGGGTTTGGAGTTTAAAGCCTCTCAAGGGTCGAGAGCAGATCTTAACCTTTGCAGGGTTTAGGGTTAAGGTAAGGGTCTAGGGTTAAGGGTTTACGGTTAGGGGTTTAGTATGTCATAGGGTTTTGGGGGATTAGGGTTACGACGTAAAAGTTAAGGGTTACAGGGTTCAGCAAGAACCCCCGCCCCCCGCAACATCCCCCCATCCTTAGCAGTCCCACTAAAAACCCTAAACCCTTAAGCCCTAAAGCCCTAAACCCCTGAACCCCTGAACCCTAAACCCTTAAACCGTAACCCTAAACCCTAAACCCTAAACCCGAAGAGACCCGGGACCCGAACGTCTGCCCAGGAAGTGCAAGATTCCCAAAGGACCCTGAAGCCTAAAACCCTAAACCCTAAACCCTAAACCCTAAACCCTAAACCCTAAACCCTAAACCCTAAACCCTAAACCCAGGAGGTGGAAGATGCCCAAAGGGCCTCTCCCCAAGCTGGTGGATGTGCGCAAGAACGGCCCAGGCTGCTGGGGAAGGTCAGAGTTGACCTTGCGGTTCTTCGTTTAGGGTTTAGGGTTTCGGGTTTAGGGTTTAGGGTTCAGGGTTCAGGGTTCAGGGTTTAGGGTTTAGGGTTTAGGGTAGTCCAGTGGTACCCTTTTTTTGCTTCTGGGGTCCCCTTATACAGTAACCAACTCCAAAAAAGGGTGCCGTTGTCACAATATGGTTCCTCGGCTGCCAAGGTAGGGCATGAGAAACTCTGACCCTCTATCCCCGGGTATATACCCTCAAAAGGCTGCCTATTTCCTTTGTGGTGCTTTACTGTAACTTTACATCTTTAGCCTTTTTGGGTTTATTGGGTTTCTTAATAAGGCAGCTAAAAGTTTAGTTTTTTGCTACCCTCCTAAGTGCAGCCAAGTTTCTCTCATTCCCTAGTCAGAACCACTAGGTTTGGGTTAAATCTCCTCCCCTAACAATGAACCACGCCCGTAAGGCTAGATATGCCGGTAGAGTATGTTGTAGAATATTTTGGGAACTTACAATACATGTGTATATTTATATATAGCTATGCTTCTTTACGTATGTTAGGGGTGGGGGTGGGGTGGTTTACATTCGGGTGAGGGGGTATTGACGATTTGGGACTGTTCAGTGCATATTGGGAAACTCGAAATGGAAAGTGATGAAAGTAGAGTTTAGGGCTAAGGGCTTGGACAGTGAAAATAAGGTCTGTTAGTTCTACGAATTTAAATTTAACCTCGCGCACGCTGAAGAAGCAAATCCATTTGGCCCCGTGAAGGCCCCCTACTCTGAGGCCCAAAGCTCTACAACCCCATAGCCCAAACCGCCACCTAGACCCCCCTCCCCCCCCCCCAGTAACCTATGACTTAGAAAGACGATCATCAACTGGAACGGACTTCTCCTTGGTGAAGCGACGAACATGTCAAACATCCTGAGCGTGCTATACAGGGTTAGAAGGGTCTTGCAGCTAAACCCTAAACCCTAAACCCTAAACCCTAAACCCTAAACCCTAAACCCTAAACCCGGAAAAACAAAAGAAACTAAACCCTAAAAGGCTTGGGAATGGTTCAACAGGGCATCAGTTTAGGGGGAAACTAAAACCGGGAGGTGACTCGGGCCCTGATATCCTTGGGTTTAGGGTTTAGGCTTTCGGGTTTAGGGCCGGCAGTAGGCCCTTTTTTTCCTTTTTTAGGGGTGGGGTTCCCTTATAATCCCCTTAAAACCAAAAAGGTTACCCTTTTTATTCCTAGGCTACTCCCGGGTCGAGGAAATATTCCCAAAGAGCCCAATGACCCTTAAGTGAGGAATATACCTTAAATCATATTGAGGATCCCTTTAGATTTTGAGGAGTATTCCTTAATTTAAGGGATAAAGGGCTCTCAGGGTTCCTTGTAGATCGTGTTCTAGGGCTCCCATGTTCATTCAAGGAAAGTACGCTGAACCCTCAAGCCTAAGCCTAGACATGGAGAAGCGGCTTAGGGTTTAGGGTTTAGGGTTTAGGGTTTAGGGTTTAGGGTTTAGGGTTTAGGGTTTAGGGTTTAGGGTTTAGGGTTTAGGGTTTAGGGGTTAGGGGTTAGGGGTTAGGGGTTAGGGGTTAGGGTTTAGGGTTTAGGGTTTAGGTCTGGGAAGCCAAATTAGCAGGTGACGTCGAGGCAGCCAAGCGTGCAGAGAAGGGTCACAAGGCGGCGTGCCCCTTGTCAGGGGTTTAGGGTTTAGGGTTTAGGGTTTAGGGTTTAGGGTGTAGGGTGTAGGGTGTAGGGTTTAGGGTTTAGGGTTTAGGGTTTAGATTTCATGATGGTACTACATGCCACGTTCCCAGGGTACATCGGGGGCATTTCCATTCTTATGTCCCAAAATTCTGAACAGCAGGAATCCTATCTTAAGAACCCCCAAAAAAGAACCTTTTTGTAGGTTACTTGGGAATCCGATGACAGAAGGACTGCGAGAGCCAGCAGAGATGCCAGGCCAGCGTTTCAGCAGCTATGGTGCAGGCGGCACGCATGCAGCCGAAGCGCTTGAGGCTGGTATTCCTAAACTCGTGTTTCACGTTGGCGCCCGATATTCGCTCTTTGGAGATGGTGCTGCAGAAACCCTAACCCCTAAAAGTATATGTGGGTGCAACCAAAGCCAAAACACCTTAAGAGTCTTACTGGTAGTTTGTTCTTCCCCACCCTCGGTGTGGGGTTGTTAGATTTTAAACTCAACTCTTCTCCTCGCCCGGTCTACTCCTCGCTCATCCCTGTTGGGCACTCGGAGTGCCCAACTCTAGAGTGTCCCTGGAGTGCCCAACCCCAGATGTCCCCGGAGTGCCCAGCCCCAGAGCCTTCCTGGAGTGCCCAACCGCAGAGTCTGCCTGGAGTGCCTCCCTGGAGTGCCCAACCTCAGAGTCTCCCTGAAGTGCCCAGACCCAGAGTGTCCCCGGAGTGCCCAGCCTGTCCCTGGAGTGCCCAACCCCAGAGTATCTCCACCAAGAGAGGGTGGGGATGTTCGAAGTAAAACATTTTTTCGGGGAGGGGAGAATGCAGCTACTGTTCCGGCCAGACAGAAATATGCTATAATATGCTTCCACCCAAATCCCTCACCGGTTCTTCGTAGACTGATAGAATTGGGTTCCTCCCTACGCATATCCTTCAAGGGATTTTTGTACACTACCTACTTCCCTAGTTCTCTACAAAATAACAGTAGGACCCTGAACCCTAAAGCCCTAAACCCTAAACCCTAAGAGCCCTAAACCCGGAATCCCCACTGCAAGAACATCCCTCGCCCTCGCCGCAGGGCGCCCTCCAAGTCGGCCGTGCCGTGCCCTGGACGCAAGAGGTTTAGGGTTTAGGGTTTAGGGTTTAGGGTTTAGGGTTTAGGGTTTAGGGTTTAGGGTTTAGGGTTAGGGTTTAGGGTTAGGGTTTAGGGTTTAAGGATGGGCCCATAAACCCCTTTTTGTTAGGGTTTAGGTTCCCTTACACCCGCTATAACCCAAGAAGGGCACCCTTGTCATGAACTTGTTTAGAGGCTCAGGGCTTGGACGTATAGGGTTTTAGGGGGTTTGGGGGGCTTAGGGGGCTTCAAGGCTTTAGCTGGGAGGGGGGTGGGGAGGCAGGGGGTGTTTAGAAGGGGTTTTTCGGCGGCTTTTTTGGAGTTTAGGGGCTTTAGGGGCCCCGACCTCAATCTCATCTTGACATGCACGAGGGTCTTTTTGATGGATGGCATGGTGTAGGGTTTAGGGTTTAGGGTTTAGGGTTTACGGATTAGGGTTTAGGGTTTAGGGTTGACTTCCCAAGCACGGATGCAAAAGGGTTTAGGGTTTAGGGTTTGGGGTTTAGGGTTTAGGGTTTAGGGTAGAAGTTTTCGGTGGCAACAGTTCTGGGACTGTCCGGAATGTAAGCCCGGTCATGTTGGGTAACGACGGCCGTTGGGCTGAGGCATCAGGCCAATCGCATGACCCTAACAATCCACAAGCTGTGAAACCCCTTTGTGGTACTTTACCGTAACTTTAGATCCTTACCTTTTTTGGGTTTATTGGGTTTCTTAGTAAGGCAGCTAGAAGTTTAATCTATAGCTACCCTCCTGAGTGCAGCCAAGACCCGAAACAAGTCGCCTAGGTCACAGGCGGAGTCACGAGCATCCTTAGTGGAGACGAAGGCTGTGCACTTCTCCCAGGCTTGGTCTTTGTGAGCCCTGGGAGAGTTTTGAGGGGTTTTTTTGTGTCCCCCTGCTAGGGTGTCGGGTTGAGGGTTCCGGGTTTAGGGTTTCGGGTACCCATACCCCTGGGAGGATCCAAAAAGTAGAACGAAGGTGGCGGCTGCTGGCGGCTCCGCGCGATGGTCTAACTCACGCGCAAACACACGCCCGCCAGATTTCTGCCGACGGCACCGGCAGAAAGGTCCTGCAACAGGACCTTGCAGACATCCAGCGAGGTGTTGAGACCACCTCCCGGTTCTTGGCCAAAGCGACAACAGTTACTGAGCCGCCTGTCGACGATGCAATCGCTTGCTCGGCAGCTATCGTTCGACGACGATTGTGCCCAGGCGCTGGCATCGGCATCGTCGGACTTGCAGAAAGAGGCGCGCCTCCGCGAACGGCTTGAAGAAGCGCTGAGGAGCACCACGTAGAGGCACATGTCCGATCAAACCCCCCCGAATAGTACCTTCTACTACTAGTGACTAGTGGTGTATTCTTACGCCCGTGAAGTTAAGGGGATCTACTTTTTGGATCCTCTTAGGTACTGGTTTAGGGGGGTTTAGGGTTAGGCCAAGTCTTTAAGCTGGGCTGTGCTAGTAATGGTACTTGCTAACCAATGATAACTGTACTTATAAGTACTTATAGCCATATTGGGGCACTTAAGGGGCTTGTAAGTGGGGTATAAGTACAGTTGTAATGGGTTAATAGGCACCATGAACCTCCATGCAGAGCTTGGTTGCCTGTTTTGATTTTGGAGATCGGGCGTTTGTGGGCTTTTGGAATTCGGGCCCCCAGACACTAAACGATTGATGATGACACGTCAGCAAAGTGTCTGCGTGGGAGTTAGTGCCTTCTTGAGACAGCACCCACAAAGCTGCCTCAGTTCGGGGCTGTCGGGCAAGGCGAACGCACCCAAGCCAGCAGGTGAGGGAGCTGAGCCCTAAACCCGAAACCCTAAACCTCCTGAGGCAGGCAGCTGCAGGCTGTGGGGCAGACCCGACAGGTAAGGGGATTAGGGTTTAGGGTTTAGGGTTTAGGGTTTAGGGTTTAGGGTTTAGGGGGCTCAATGGGGTTTGTGTCGGGGAGGACCCCGACCCCTGGGCTGCCCGAAATTCCGGGAACCTGTTTTAGGGTCCCTGTGAATTACTTGGAGGTTCATGGTACTTACTAACCAACTATCATTGTACTTTTAGAACCCACTTATAAGCCCCTGAAGTGCCGTGATGTGGTTGTAAGTCCAGTTTATTATTGGTCAATGAGCACCATGAACCTCCAAGTGCAAGGCAATGCTCCCTTTTTGGGGGGCAAAAATAGGGGGTCCCTTATTCAACTTATGGGAGTCGTTTTCCCAAGCGGCAACCATGAGCCTAAACCCTTAAGCTTAATTTAAAAAGTCCTTGGAGCTCTACCCTAAACGCCAAAAACCAAAAACACAATCGCGGTTGACAGACGGGAGAAGCCCACGCGCCAGGATCCCGTCGAGCAGAGCCAGGACTACGAGATACTCAGCTCTTTGGCCCACATCATGGAGGTTCAGGGCACTTGAGGGGGTTCAGGCCCAAAGAGCCCAAAAGGAAGATTAAGGATCCCTATTTTATGATTACGGCATTTTCGGCCCAAAGAGCCCAAAAGGAAGATTAAGGATCCCTATTTAGATTACGGCATGTTCCTTAGTTAAGGGTTTTTTGCTCTCTGGGCCTTGAGGGTTTCGGGCTTTCCGGGCTGGGATTTAGGTTTGGGGTGAAGGGGTCCATGGGATGTCCTGCGCGCAAGAAGTATCTGGGAGATGTCCAAAGTCTCAGAGAATAGATAGTTTCCATTATTCTTGAGTTTAGGGCTTTAGGGTTTATGGAGTTTCCACTTTCCTTGAGCCTAGGGCTTTAGGGTTTATAGGGTGTGTTGGTGTCTTACTTGGGGTATTCTTTCAACTGCCAAAGGCTCAACCTATCGACAAGGCGGGTCACCACTTGTAGAGTCAACAGGGCGCTGAAGAGTTCCGAAATAGCAGTGCGTTACTTACTCTGAACACCAAACCCCGGAGTCCTTGCCCGCTCTGTTCGGGGCTCAGCGTCGAAGCCCTAGAAACCCGGGTGGACAACAAAGGCCCAAAGCTTAACGGCCCCAAAGCCCAAGAAGCTCCAACTCTACCCCAAACCCCAAACCCCAAACCCCAAACCCTCAACCCTCAACCCTCAACCCTCAACCCTCAACCCTAAACCCTAAACCCTAAACCCTAAACCCAAAACCCAAAACCCTAAACCCTAAACCCAAAACCCTACAAACCCTAAACCCCTGAACAAGCAACCAAGGTGGCGAGCAGAGCTCCGAGTCGCCAGCGCGCTCCTCTCGGTCGGGGCGATCTTCCAGAGGCTCGCCATTTGGGGGTTTAGGGTTTAGGGTTTGGGGTTTAGGGTTTAGGCTTAGGGTTTTGGGGGATGTTAGGTGTTTAGGGGTTTTGTGGGTTTAGGAGATTTGGGGGTTTAGGGTTCAGAGTTCTGGGTTTAAGGGTTAAGGTTAAGAGGGTTTAGGGTTTAGGTGGGTTTAGGGATGTTTAGGTTTAGGGTTTAGGGCCGTTTAGGGTTTAGGGTTTTGGCACAACTTGCTACCGCAGCCCAGCTTTACTCGTAGGCCCGAACACTAGACCCTAAACCCTTAACCCTTAACCCTTAAACCCTAAACCACTCGTCAGACAGAGACTGGCTGAAGTCTAGGACCTGAATCGAGAAAGCGCAGCGCTGTGACGCCAAACCCTCAAGCCCTGCATCCTCTCGTGCCCCGCCCCGAAGGAGCTCGCTCCATGAGCCGTCCCTCTTCAGGCCTTCTTTTAGGGTTTAGGGTTTAGGGTTTAGGGCTTAGGGCTTCGGGCTTAGGGCTTAGGGCTTGTTCAGCAGATTGCAGAAGCTCTGTTTAAGAGGATCAATTTCAGGGAGTTTAGGGTTGAGGGTTTAGGGTTTAGGATTCTAAGGGAAGTTACAGGGTCCCTTGATGGCATCCCTTACCTTCTCTAAAGGGTTCTGAAGTATTGGCCCTTGGGTGTTTTCGAGGGTCTTTGAAGTAGGGTTGAGGGTTCAGGGTTTAAGGTTTAGGGTTAGGTATGTAAGCGTTCCCCAATCACCCAGGGACCATGTAACTACCCTCCTTGGAAGCCCTTTTGACTTAGTAAGTAGGGTTAGTTCAGTGCGTCATGGGGATGTTGTCCGGGTTTCTAGGGGATACTGAGTAGACTCACTAGGTCAAACGAGCTTCGAAATAAGAGGATAAGGCTAGCAGTGCTAGATAAAATTACGGGATATAGGGACGGACCCTAGAAGGGACCCCATTCTTGTTCCCCAATATATATATATATATCCCCTACATATCTTTCATAGTCCGTATACAGTAAGCTCCAAAAAGTTGGAGCATCCGTAGCCCCAAACCCCAAGAAGGCATACTAAAGGGAATCCCAGCTCTAATCATCCTTAAACCATGTTCCAACTTTCTGGAGTTTACTCTGTAGCTAAAAGTTCAGCCGACTCTGAATGCCGACAGCCCATGGTGGAACTGGGTTGTGCATTTCGGCAGACAGACCAGACATAGGGTACACCATTAGGCTGCTCGCGTCCAGCATGGCCAGCCCAACGAAGCAGGCGCTGCGTGGATTGGTCAAGTGGGTGCAATACCTGCTGAGCACATGCAACTACGCCACTGCGATTTGCATTGGTCCGCCTGGCAGTTCGAAATTGCTTTCAAGTTTTCAAGCATATGGGATATGCCATCGCCTGGAATGCTACTCAGATGCAGACTGGGCAGGATCTCGCAAAGATCGTAAATCGTATGGCGGGGCATCCTACTGTTTGGATGGATGCTCACTCTTAAGCCTGTTGACTTGCGGCGTCGTAGGGTCGAAGGGTTGAGGGTTTAGGTCCGGAAAAGGGTTTGGGGTTAAGAGTGTAGGGCAGGGTTGGAGGGGAGAGAGGCCTCTTTCAAAGGTTTCAGGATTTGGGTTCAGGGTTCAGGCTCATGGCTAACCCTTCTCCCGCAAAACTCGGCCAAGAAGAAAGCCCTTGCAGACCTCAAACCCGGAAGCACCCTAAACCCTAAACCCGGCCCCGCACCCGGAAGCACCCTAAACCCCAAACCCCAAACCCCAAACCGTGCTCCAGCTGGTTGGAGCTTGGCAGAGAGCGAGACAGGCCACCTGTGTTTTTGTGTTTTTTTCAGGCTCCTTATGATGCTTCATTGGGTTTTGGGTTTTGGGGTTTGGGGTTTGGGGTTTGGGGTTTTGGATCCAAAGACCACACCAGGGAAGGTCCTTGTGGGGTTTTATGGGGCCAACCCTGGGCTATTTTGCCAGGCCATGTTGGCTCTTGGGCTACTTTATGTGTATCTTTTTGTTGGGTCTGTAATAGAGCCCTATGTGTAGATATTTCAAAGGGCTTAAAGGCCAACCCAACAATGGG
>CAJNDS010000417.1:80000-105000 GCA_905221605.1 Symbiodinium natans
TCCTAAAAGCTGCAATTTGAGGGACATACGATGGTACAGGGTTTTCGGGTTCCTAAACCCTAAATCCTATAAGCCTTAAACCCTGCCAGAGGGGTTTAAGGTTTGGGGGTATGGGGGTTTTAGGGTTTAGGCCGCAGCTGGTGCAGGCTTGTAGTTTTTATACCGAACAAGTGTGTTTATGGGTTCAGGGTGTCTGGTCTTCGGGCTTCGGTCCAGGCAGTAGCTTTGGAACAGCAGCGTTTGCGTCTTCGAGCTGGGTTGCGGACGTTGCAGGGCTCCGTTCCCTACCTCCCAGAAGCTGCGCCAGAAGACCAACCCTAAACCCCAAACCCTAAACCCTAAACCACTGCTAGAGAAAGAGAGCTGAGGCCCGACTCAAGGAGTTTTCGGTTCAGGGTGGATGTCCCCCCCCGAAACCTTAAAACCTGGGTTTCGGAGGCTTATGGGCTTCTGGCCAACTTAGCGCAAGACCGGCAATTGTGTGAGGCTTTGGGCCTTAGCGGTTCTTTCTCGTGTTATTGTTTCGGGGGTTTGATTGTGTAGAGTTTAGGGTTTAGGAGCAGCCATGGCTACGTTTCCACCTGTTCCGGAAAGGGTTTATGGCTTAGGAGCAGTCATAGCTATGCTTCCAACCATTTCGGGCACTTTGGGCCCTACCCCCAAACCTAGAACCCTAAACCCTAGACCCTGAAAAGACCTAAACCCTAAACCCTAAACCCTAAACCCTAAACCCCTAGACCCTAAACCCTAAACCCTAAACCCTAAACCCCAGGTGGCTCGAACCGCTGATTCCTGGCCACGGCTCCCACTTCTCCTCGAAACTGAGAAGCCCCGAGCTGCTGCAGCAAACTTTCTCCAAGGGTTCCCTAAGGTTCCCTATAGCCTTTTGAGGTTTAGGGGTTTAGGGGCTTAGGGTTTAGGTTTGGGGTTGAGGGGGTTTAAGGGGTTTAGGGGTTTAGGAGTACCCGGCTGGCTGGTTGCAAAAGGGGTTTAGGGTTTAGAGTTTGTTAGGGTTTAGGGTTAGGCACGTTTGATGTTTCGGGTTGGATGTGTAACTTCTATTCGTTTTTTGCGGGGAGGCCGGGGGGGCATAGGGTATGTGTTGAACGATCGGGGGAGCTATATAGAAAGTCGTTGTTGCAAGTGGGAAAGCCCCAGTGGGTGGGGGGGAGGGTTGTACCTTTCGGGTACTTGCAACTCAATCCTTAGCTAAGATCGAACCGACGATGCGCTCGCATGTTGCAAACGCTGGTGTTTAAGCTTTAGGGTTTAGGGCTTAGGCAAGATTTAGAGTGTAGGCTTAGTAATAGAGTAGGTAGCCTTTAACCCTCTCGGGTTACTAGATTCCCTTTATAATCCCACATGCTAACCTTTAGTTCCCCAAGGATACTGGACAACCAAGTACGAATGGAGCAAGAGAGCTGCGCACTATGTCCCGCAGACCAGCTGCAGCGTTGTTCAGAGTAGGCGAGCTCCCTCCGAATAGGAGGGACGGTGATGGGCACGGGGGGATGGGCGGTTTAAAGTTTGGGGATGAGGGTGTAGGGTTGCACCTTTGGAGGCACCTAAAACAGCCAAAACCGAAGAATAATTCAGCTCTTCCGGCTCTTCCCTTGAAGGCGGCAACTGGCACATGGTACAGTGCCTGAGTCACCCCAGAGAGCCCAATACCCCATAATCAAGGAATATGCGAAACTTAAAGGGATCCTCAATCTGATTTAAGGTATATTCCTCATTTAAGGGGTATTGGGCATTTTGGGCCTATTAGTACCTTGCTGCTTTTGCCTATATGCATCGCACACCTCCGAGGGCTGGACCTTATTTTAGCCCGACATGCACGCCCCAGAGGAAGACATGCCCCAGGCATGCACTTTGGTCCCCAAACCCCAAACTTCAAACCCTAAACCCTAAAACCCTACGGGAGCTAGGCTTTATGTTTAGGGACACATGTTGATGAATGGTGGTTAGTCCGTTCGAGGCTCACTCCGGCACGATCTAGCCGCCAAGAATCGCTGTGGCGCACTTTCTGTGTGCAGATCTCGTTGAAAGTATGACCCCGGTATGGGAGATGATGTGTATCACTCAGGTTTGATTTTCATTTTAAGAGTGTGTATATTACATACTCAGTAGCTGAGTGATCATACTTTGCACTTTTTGGGATACTATAATCCCCTAGAGAACTCAAAGTGTACCCTTTTTGGGGCTTATGAACTCAGCAACTAAGTGTATATATATATATATGTATACATATACATATGTATCACATATAATATGTTTATGGGGTACTCATCGGGTATATTCTTGTCATGTGAGAAACCCATAGGGTGCAGAGTTAAGGGCGGTAGTGCAACAAACGGACTTGGCGTTATAGGGTAGAAGGGTCTACGGTCCAGGGTCTGCGGGTCCTGGTACAGAAAGATCTAGGCTTGACGCTCCAGTGCCCATCGGACCATCCCCACATTGCTGGTTGCTGCACCTCCCGTGGCAAAGTCACTTTGATCATCCTAGGTAGGATACGGGGGACCCTGAAAAAGGAACCCTTCCGAACCCTATGCTGGCTCTCTTAAACAGGGACCTTATATTCAGAGGGTCTATATCTCTCAAGGGTCCCCCAAATCCTATCCCCTATGATCACGGTCACGGAGTGCCGCGCTCGCAGTTGGAGCAAAAGGCAGCGCTCGCGATCCCGAACCCTGACATCCCAACACCCGAACACACTAACACCCCAATTTAGGGTTTAGGGTTTAGGGTTTAGAGTGTAGGGTTTAGGGTTCAGGGTTTAGGGTTTAGGGTTCCCCAACACCCCAACACCCCAACACCCTAACACCCTAACACCCTATAACCACAGAAAAGGGACAAACGGGAGCCCCCGGCATCGTCAAAGCCCAGAGCTTGTACCTTGGATAGACTTGCTACGTATGCTGGAAAACAGGGTTTAGGTAGTGAGGTTCATGCATTCTATATAGGGTTTAGGAGTTTAGGAGCTTGGGGTGTTCAAGGTTTTTAGGGCTCAGGGTTTGGGAGGTTTGGTTTGCGAATCCCTAAACCCTAAACCCTCAAGGGTTTAGGGGTTTTAGTTCCCACTAGCGTCTTGACTTCCAACTGGGTTCAGGATTCCAGGGCTTAGGGCATTTGCTTTAAGATCCGCTCCAAAAAAATATCCTTATAAGTCAAAATAGGATTGATTTTTGAAAACGATTGTTGGGTGGGGGGTTTCTTAAGCAAATAGTAGTTTTGGGTTCAGGACAAGAGTTCCACCCCAAGCCCTAAGCCGAGTCTAGGGTGCTATAGGGTCTTTAAACGCTACAGCTCAACCCTAACCCTAAACCATAGACCCTAAACCCTAAACCCTGGACCCTAAACCCTAAACCCTAAACCCTAAACCCTAAACCCTAAACCCTAAACCCTAAACCCTAAACCCTAAACCCTAAACCCTAAACCCTAAACCCTAAACCCTAAACCCTAAACCCAGCACTGCTGCGCTAAGGATTGCGGAGTATGGGGCGCAGGACGAGGACCTCCTTGGCTACCTGTATGATCTACCCCCGAATACACTCTCATTCTGAGTATAGGAGAGTTGGAATCCCTAAACCCTAAGGCCCTAAGGGTTTACCGAAGGGTTTGGTTTAGGGTTTCGGGTTTAGGGCCTGAGTATAGGAATCCCTAGACCCCAAGCCCTAAAGCCCAAACCCTGGTTGTGGAAGCCCCGAATCCTTCTTGGAATGTCAGTCATAGGCTTCTTATGCCCCTCCCGTGTGCCATCAACATAGCTCGGCAAAAACAAACCTCAAAATCGACGAGTTAGGTGTTAGGGGTTTAGGGTTTAGGGTTTAGGGTTTAGGATTGTACCCTTCCAAGCCTGCTGCAAAAAGGGTTTATTGTTTAGGGTTAAGACCACAAGAGTTTGAGGTCTTTAGGTCCACGCTGTTCAAGTGTTGTGGCTGTGCCGGAGGTTGATCTGCTTCAACGAGGCTCTATGAAAGGTTTCTTCCTTGAAGTTTAGGATATCAACGCAGGGCCGAGCTCGTCGATTCAGGTTTAGGGTTTAGGGTTTAGGGTTTAGGGTTTAGGGTCTAGGGTTTAGGGTTTACGGTTTAGGGTTTAGGGTTTAGGGTTTAGGGTTGAGGGGTGTCCTGAACCACGCCTGAAAGGCGCTGCCTGCCCCTTGGGAGCGACACTTCGACCCTGCGACCGGCTGTGCTCCTTGCCTCAAGCCTGTGGCGGCGTTGATAGAAATTGTACAGGGTTAGGGTTTAGGGTTTAGGGTTTAGGGTTTAGGGTTTAGGGTTTAGGGTTTAGGGTTTAGGGTTTAGGGTGTAGGGTGTAGGGTGTAGGGTGTGGGGTGTTTTGGGGCTTGGGGCTTAGGATAGGGTTCCAGAGTTGGGGGGGTAGGAGTTTTTGGCTTCTGTTGGGCTTAAGAGCTTGGGTTTTCGGGTTGGATGCCGAGAAGCCATGGTTGTCAGTTCTTAAAATGATGCCTTTGGGCGCGCTCTACATGATGCGTGGGTGCGGACTGTATGAGGACAATAACCTAGAGAACTTGCACCCACAGTACCAAAAGCGTCCACCTATGCACATAGTTGAGGTATGTCGGTTTAAACGGTGTGGCTCTCAGGCTTGTGGCAGAGAATGGGTCAGGCTGAAATCCAATCTCCCAAAACCCATTAACAAAAAAAACCTACCCATAAACCTAAACCCCAAACCCCGAAGTCGGAGATTCTGGACTTGGGTTCAATGCAGATGTTCAGCTGTATGGGTTAAGAGTAAGGGTTTAGGGTTTAGGGTTTAGGGATGCTTAGCTGTATGGGTTGGGGGTTTAAGTTCCAGTTTGGCCCCCGCGGGAGTGTGCGGCGAGGGTGGTATCAGGGCAGCCTGCAGCGACCGAGGCATACTATGTGGATGCCGACACGCAGGCAAGAACTGCGGGGCTCTTGGGCCTATCTTCCTTGCTGCATTGCTTCATCGCAAACGTCTAGTAAGGGAGTAAGGGTTTAGGGGTTTGGGGTTTAGGGTTTAGTGCTCGTGGAGTCCTGTTGCAAAAAAAGGGTTTCGTGCTCCCAGCACGAGCTTTGGCCAAAGCTCGGCAAGACTTTGGGAAGTCTGCTTTGGTGCTCGTCCGTGGTAGCTGGTGGCTGTCATGAAGTCCCCAATATCCTTGCACTCCCAACACACTCACCAGACGAGTTACGACGTTACGACCAAACCCCCTACTTCACTTCCCTACTTGCCTTGCGCGACTACTCTAGGTTGGCTTTCCGGATCATCTTCTACTAAATCCTCAACCCTAAATCCCATCGCAGGTTGCTTCTCTCAACTCAGGTTGGGGTTTTGGGGCTTTGGCAACATGGGGGGGCTTAGGGTTTAGGGTTTAGGGTGGAAACCGAGATCTGACCCGCTCAGCCGGAAAGAAAGAAAGCTGCTTATTTGTGAGCATGTCAACGAAGCCACTGGCTAAACATGCTGATGGCGCGTTAAGGCTTGGGAAGTGCAGCGGAACCCCGAACCCCTACAAGCCCAACCCGAAGTTCCCGAAACCCTCCAAGCCTTTGAAGCTCCCAACGAAACTCGAAACCCAGCTCACCCACCATGTACCGAAACACCTGCTGTGGTGTCTACATTTTGCAAATAATGCTGTCCCTTCAGCGCCCCAACGCCAACTTGTTTGTCGACAGTTCAAGAGTCTCAATGTTCTTGCAGTTGTACTTGGAGGCGCACGGGTAGTTACAATTTCAAACTTGGGTGATAAGCAGGGTAGCTACGGTTACAATGGGATAGAAACCCCTCACCAAACTATCCATGAGTTTTCAAGTATATAACCTCCTACATCCTAACCCCCAAGCCCCTAAACTCTAAACCCTAAACCCTAAGCCCCTAGCCCTGAACTCACAAAGTGCAGTTGGGCTACGTGGAGCCAGGGGGGGAACGACTGAAAAGCTCCGTGCCTGGAGGAGTCCACGTGGGAGTGCCCCTTGCTTCCTTGCCTCAGACGAGCCGCTCGCAGCCGAACAGGGTTGAACCCTAAACCCTGCGCCCCAATCCCTAAACCTAAAACCCTACGTAAACCCTGAAACCTTAACCCTGAAACCCTGAAACCCTGAAACCCTAAACCCTAAACCCTTAGGGTTATGATTCATCGGGCTTTTGGGGCTTAGGGTTTGATGGGTTGAGGGTTGAGGCATGTACATCTTCAGGGCTGGAGTCTTTTCAAAGTTTTGCAGGGTTCAGGGGCGGCAATTCCCGAAACTCCTAGACTACCATTTTGCTTAAGAACCACCCAAAAAAGAACATTCTTCCTTGTACAGGCAAGATAGGGATTACATAGACCCTAAAACCCTCTCCGATCTTTGGGGACGCCCAACCCTAAACCCTAAACCCTAAAGCCTAAAGCCCTAAAGCCCTAAACCCTAAACCTTAAACCCTAAGCCCTCGTGGGATCCAACGGCCTCTTTTGGGCTTTCGGTTTTCAGCCTTGAGGCGTTCGATGTCTTAGGGCTTTCAGGCCCTACTTAGAGGCTCTGTTGACTTAGTAAGTCTGCTTAGGGTTTGGGGTTTTGGGTTTAGGGTTTAGGGTTTAGTGTTTAGGGATAAACCGAGGGATTCGGGGTTCAGTAGGCGCCTGTTGCGAACAGACGTGGGCCGGGGCTTCCAAATGCCCAGAAGGAAGAAGCCCTAAACAACCTTCAACAACCTTAAGCCCCCTAAGCCCTAAGCCCCAAATTACCTTGAATGAAACCCTCAAGGTTTAGGGATTGAGATCTAGAGGCGTTGAGGGTATCAGGGTTGAGGTCTCTCGGACTGTATGGGAAATTAAGCTCCTGAGTCGCAAGGCTCCGAAACCCCAAAACCCTAAACCCTAAACCCCAAGCCCTAAACCCGAACACAAACTGCGAAGCTCTGGCGCCCTCCGTCACCCACAAGGGTTGGCCCCTCTCTCCGTCACCATGAGGTTCTTGAAAGTGGACGCCGCTACCTGACGAATCCGTCTGAGGCATGGCGGAGCACTCTGGGGTCGTGGGGTCTTGGGGTCTTGGGGTTTAGGGTTATGAGGGTTATTAGGGTTGTTAGGGTTTTTAGGGTTTTTAGGGTTTTTAGGGTTATTAGGGTTATTAGGGTTTTTAGGGTTTTTAGGGTTTTTAGGGTTTTTAGGGTTTTTAGGGTTTTTAGGGTTATTAGGGTTTAGGGTCAGGGTTTCGGGTCCAGGGTCCAGGTTTTCGGGTTTCGGCTATAGGTGATTTTGCTATTGGCAAATGCGTTTGTTTAGACACCACCGCATCCACCCAAGCATGCAGCAACTTGAACCTCCACCTTGCAACACCAAAAAAACCTTATAACCCTTGAATGGCTGTTCATGTGGACATGTACTCTTTAGTTTTGGGAAGGTGTGACAATGCAATTGGCGCCTCCCAAATACTGGAAATACTGCGTTTTCACAGCGTTCCGAGTGACAGAGAGAGAGAGAGAGAGAGAGAGAGAGAGGCAGACAGGCAGAGAGACAGAGAGACAGAGAGAGTGAGAGAGAGAGAGAGAGAGTGAACCAATGACAGTGGCATCTCGGCTTTGGAGCGTTGGAGGACCCTGAAGGTTTGCCTGGCCATGTTTTCCGGCATCCCCATTTGGGACGCACTCTACGTGTTTTCGTTCTTTTGATGTACCCCAGGCACCTTAACTTGCACCCCTGAGCAGGAGACCCCCAAACCCGAAACCGGAGATTGCACACCTGCTTCCTTAACCGACGCTCACATATGAGCACTGGGTCCTCTGACAGCATGGCCTTTGCACGTACGTGTTTTTTACACGTACGTGTAAAAAAACTACTTCTCAGTTTACACGTACGTGTAAAAAAACTAATTCTCAGTATGCTCTGTGCATGCTAGGGATTTGCAGCTGGCATCCGATGATTGCATTGCCAGCTTGATGACCCTAGCAGTTTTTTGTTCAAACCTGTAGTTGCATGTCCAGTGAAAAGGCGCTAAACCAAGCGAGGCTACGTCCAGGTGTGGTGAGTACCTGGGTCACTGGAAATTGCAGTGAAAAATCTCTGCAAGTTTGATCCGCACGCTGTTCGCAGCATTTCCAAAACAAGCTTGCTTTGCTGAGTGCGCGCTCCGTGATCGTATTCTGCTTTCTGCAACCCTGAGGGCACAAGGCGATACATATATATATATATATATATATATATAATGTGAATTTTATGCTTGAAGCGCTAGACCTTAAACCACTAGACATGCTCAGACACCCGCCTCTTGTCCCTAGTAGTAGAGTAGGTAACCTTTAACCTTTGTGCGGCATGAGATTCCCTTTATAATCCCAAAGGTTAACCTTTAGTTCCCCGGAAGGGTACTGGACAACTAAGTGGTCGGCTTGTGGGGCACCGGCCCTGCATTCGCAGGGGTTCTTCGAGGAGGAGAAGGTGCAGCTGTGGACTCGACTGAAGGCTGGGGCCTGGTTTAGGGTTTAGGGTCTAGGGTTTAGGGGTTAGGGTTTAGGGTTTAGGGTTTAGGGTCCCTAAGCCCGAAGGGCTTTGCCCCCCCCCCCCCCCCCTCCCACTCCCCCCACTCTATAGGCGGTCTAGGCCTTGAGTTCCTTGAGTTTAGGGTTTAAGACTGATAAACTAGGGGGGATTCAAGACTCATGCAAGCTTTGAGAGGGGCTACCCGATTCATGAAAGACCACGAGTTCAGATCTAGAACGCAAGCCCTTAGGCTCTGAGAGGACTTTTATGTCGGGGTTTGGGATTTCTGGGATTTGGCCCAGAAAGGTTATGGTATAGAAGTGAGAGAGTTTACTGGAAGTGCCTGAGTGAGGAGCATTGATCAGAGGGCTTAACAGTGCTCGCCTAGAAGAGGAATAGTAATGTACATATACATATACGCATATATATATATACATATATATATATATATTTATTTATTTATATATTTGATATGTGCATCTCCTGCTTGAAGCCCTAGACCTAATAGGGTTGAGGGTTCCTAAAAATCCGAATCCCTAAGCCTTAAAGCCCAAAGCGTGGCAAGGCAGATCTGGATTGCTGGTATGGGCCACTAGAAAGCCGGGCGCCCCTGTTCAGGGTTTGAGGGTTTAGGGTTCAGGGTTTAGGGTTTAGGGTTTAGGGTTTGAGGGTTTGAGGGTTTGAGGGTTTGAGGGTTCTGACCAAAAAAACCATATGGGGTGATTCTCTAAGTTCGGGTCTCGCTTGCGGGTCCCTCCTGCAAGGGCACTCCATCCTTTTTGGGGAGCTGCCCATGCACGTCATCCCTACACCTTACAGCTCAAACCTCCCGAAGCTCCTCGTAGGGGTTTAGGGTTTAGGGTTTAAGGTTTAGGGTTTAGGGTTTAGGGTTTAGGGTTTAGGGTTTAGGGTTTAGGGTTTAGGGTCTAGGGTTTAGGGTTTAGGGTTTAGGGTTTACTCTGATAGCCATCCCAAGCCTTTCCATGAAGCCCCAAAGCCCCAAAATGCCTGAAGCCCCCGAAGCCTCGGGGTAGTGCTCTAAATTAGGGTAACCCTAAACCCTAAACCCTAAACCCTAAACCCTAAACCCTAAGCCCTGAAGGATGCCTTTTTTGGCGGGAGGGGGGGTGGGGGGGATCCCTTTTGAAAAGGCTTCCGCCTCATAATGGGCACCCAAAGAGGGACTCTGATTTAGGTAACCCAAAGAGGGTTTAGGGTTTAGGGTTTAGGGTTTAGGGTTTAGGGTTTAGGGTTAGCTCAACACCCCGCAATGAAGGAATATACCTTAAACTATAGAGGGATCCTTTTATATCATCTATAAGATATATATTCCTTATTGAAGGGGTATTGGGGCTCTTTGGGTAACCCCTGAACAGTTCGCCCCGCACGGCCGTGGCCAGGGGAGGGGTGGGCATAGGCCACCCCCCCCTGCTGTACGAAATATTCAACTTTGGGGTTCTACCTGAACCGAAAGCCTGCTTTTTGCAGGTTTTGTAAGAATCCTAGAAGAGGCCATACCCCCCCCCTCCCCCCGCCCCAGAGTAGATGTTAGGGTTTAGGGTTTACGTTTTAAGGTATGAGGTAATTGAAAGAAAGCTTGCCATCAAATTTAGCCTACAAACGAGGTAGGTTTGGGGTTCTTAAGGCACTCTAACCTTCGCAGCGTCCGCGCCTTCTTACCGCAAGCCCAACCCGAAACTCCTAAACCCGTAGACGCTTAAAATCCTGGACCTTAAAGCCCCTAGGGTTGAGGGCTGAGGGTTTAGGGTTTAGGTGCCCTAAACCCCTCCAGGGTTCAGGAGTTAGGAGTTAGGGTTTAGGGTTACCCTAATTTAGGTGCCCTAAACCTTAAACCCTTTTGTCGCATTGCCAGCGCGCAGGTGGCCCAAAGGAACCCTCATCCCTACTTGGAAGCCCTTTTGACCCTAGTAGGTCTACTGAGTATCCCCTGGAAACCCTATTGCAATGCCCATGTGGGGTTTTCCGATATTAGGGGTACCTTGTTGGGGTCCGTAGTATAAGGGGATCTACTATTTGTGGGGGTCCATATTCGGGTCCATTTTTTCCGTAAACCGTAAACCCTAAACCCTCAACCCCAAACCCCAAAGCCCAAAGCCCAAACCCCAAACCCCAAACCCTAAACCCCAAACCCCAAACCCTAAACCCCAAACCCTAAACCCCAAACCCCAAACCCTAAACCCTAAACCCTAAACCCTAAACCCTACTTACGTCAAAAAGTTTGAACCCTTGGGTGGCAACCAAGGCCATAAGCTGCCCTGAAACCCCGGAAAAGCCCCTAAGCCCCTCAACACCCTAAAGACCCCAAAGCCCTCATAACAGGGTTCAGGGTTCAGGGTTTAGGCTTTAGGCTGTAGGCTTTAGGGTTTAGGGTTTAGTGTTTAGTGTTTAGTGTTTAGGGTTGCCTTTAAAAAATCCTTGAAACCCTTAAAACCCCCACAACCCTTGAATCCCAATAAAACCTTACAACCCTTAAACCCTGATGAAACCAAAAGCGCTGAAACCCTCATAAAACCTTCATAGAACCCTAAACCCTAAACCCCAAACCCTAAACCCCAAACCCTAAACCCTAAACCCTAAACCCGACCTGAAGCCCTAGTAAGCCCGCGAGACTGAAGTTGACCTCCCAGGCCCCGACGGGCGTCCTTACTTCGCTCATTCGCAGGGCCACTCCTCCTGGCGTGACCCCAGGGCCAGCGTCTTACTTAGGGTGTCGGGATTTTTTGGGATTTTAGGGCAAAAGTTTAGGGTTTAGGGCCGAATTGAGGGGCTTTAGGGGTTTCACGGCTTTAGGGTTTCGGGGTTTGGTTTTTTTTGGGGGGGGTTTTTGGGTTTGGGTTTTTTTGCACAAGAGCTTTTGAGAGAAGGAAAGCAGGAACATAATCAGACAGAGGGAGGGAGGAGGGAGCGAGCGAAGAGGGGGCGAGAAAGAAAGAGCGAGTGAGGGGAAGGGGCATGTCGGCGTTGGTGGACTTTGCTGGATCCTTGGCCAAGCGAGTGTTTTGAACCCGAACCTAACGGACCTAACAGTAACCCTTACGCTAAACCATACCAACCCCATGCCCAGTAACCCTTCAAGCGAGGTCGACACGCAGTTCTTGTTTGACCTCGAGGGCGGGCGTCTGGGCAGACATCGAGAGTAGTGGGTCAGGACTGCAGGTTTGGGGGGTTCGGGTTTAGGGTTTAGGGTTTAGGGTTTAGGGTTTAGGGTTTAGGGTTTAGGGTTTAGGTTTTAGTGTTTAGGGTTTAGGGTTTAGGGTTTAGGGTTTAGGGTTTAGGGTTTAGGGTTTAGGGTTTAGGGTTTAGGGTTTAGGGTTTAGGGTTTAGGGTTTATGGTTAGGGTTTAGGGTTTAGGGTTTAGGGTTTAGGGTTTAGGGTTTAGGGTTTAGGGTTTAGGGTTTAGGGTTTAGGGTTTAGGGTTTAGGGTTTAGGGTGCTGCTAATCAATTTCTGGGTTTCGATGTCAGGACTTTCCGTGGGAGTTACATAGTTACATACATGGCTTCGGACGTAGGGCGATTTACCATACAGCATCTGCTCCTACATGTGACCCTGGCTTCAACCCGCATCATGAACCCTAGGATACCCTAAACCCTGAAACTGCACTGCTTGCTTGTTGGCAGAGAGGCCCTAAAATGTCCCGAGCTTTTGAAGCTAGGCCTCTGAGGCCTACACTCCAGAAGCCATGAAGAGTCGTTGTCCCTGACTGGTGTGGCTTTTCCGGCGTAAAGTCTCATAATTCGGGTTGGTTGTTGTACCCATAACATGGGGTTCCGGTCGCCCCCCCGCCCCCCGAGAATCGGGGCACCAGCCCGATACACTAAACCCTAAACCCTAAACCCTAAACTCTAAACCCTAAACCCGAAGAATCCGGCTGGCCCGGTCAAGGATGCGCAGTCGTACGCTTATCCCTTCTAGTACTACTTGCTTGCAACCTCCCATAAATCTCTTATAAGGGCAATATAGAGACTTCGTAGTTGAGAGAACCACGCATGTACACCCCTTTTTGGCACAACAGGGCACATGAGCTTTTCTCTCCCATTCTGCCAAGCCAAGTACCGATGGGAGTGGTCTCCAACTCACCCTAAAGCCTAAACCCCAAACCCTAAAATACCCTGAACCCTAAACCCTAAACCCTGAACCCTGAACCCTAAACCCTAAACCCTAAACCCTAAACCCTAAACCCTAAACCCTGAACCCACCCAGCAAGGCCAGGTTGGGCCTCACCATTCGTGCGGGAAGTTGCTGGCGCGCTCCGGACCGAACTGGTGGTCTCCACCTCCTCTCAACCAAGAGAGGTTTAGGGTTTAGGGTTTAGGGTTTAGGGTTTAGGGTTTAGGGTTTAGGGTTTAGGGTTTAGGGTTGAGGGTTGAGGGTTGAGGGTTGAGGGTTTAGGTCACTGGCCCAGAAGTAGCGCTTCGCGGAGCAGTTGCAGATGCTGCACCGACGCTGGTGAGTGATGTCTCTTGCCAGCTTCTGAGACGTCCTCTCCCCCAAGGCGAGGTGCCCTGCTCTTGGCCGATGTGGCCAAAGTGGCAGGAGCCACTGGAGTGACAACCGAGAAAATGAAGAGATGGGACGCATGCGACTGGGGACTTTGCGTTCATTAGGGCTTCAACCCCCTTAAGCCCTCCTCAAACCCTAAACCCTGAACCTCTTCGAAGCGACCCAAGACCTCTACGCCTATGCGAATGCTGGGGGTGTCTCGAGTTCTCTAAGTCATGGATCCCTTTTTTGGACCCCTGTTATCCTACGGCCCCAGGTACCTGAGAAACGGAATTCATAATTCCCCAGACCCAAACCCTCAACCACCTAAACCACCTAAACCACCTAAACCACCTAAACCACCTAAACCACCTAAACCACCTAAACCACCTAAACCACCTAAACCACCTAAACCGCCTAAACCGCCTAAACCGCCTAAACCACCTAAACCACCCAAACCACCCAAACCACCTAAACCACCTAACCCACCTAACCCTAACCAAACCCTAACCCCAAACCCCGTCAACCCTTTAACACTCCGCAAACCCCAGGCTGCTGGACTCCCTGGCAGAAACGTTGCCCCCACCGGACGATCTGCAGGTGCTCCGCGTGAAGTTTTTGCGGCTGGTTTAGGGTTTAGGGTTTAGGGGTTTAGGGGTTTAGGGGTTTAGGGGTTTAGGGGTTTAGGGGTTTAGGGGTTTAGGGGTTTAGGGGTTTAGGGGTTTAGGGTTTAGGGTTTGGGGCTTCGCAGGTTGCGGGGTTTGTCTTGCAGGATGGTTTGGGCTGAGCGAATCGTAGGGGTTTAGGGGTTCAGGGTTTCCAGGGTTTAGGGCTTAGGGTCGAGGGTTCAAGCTGAAAACTTGCTGCAGGGTTTTTCATTCCTTCTTAAGGTGAATGAAGTCGTGTGCCCTCTGGGCTTTGCGCCAATTTAGACCTTTCACATGGGCAGCCTTGCAAAAACTCGGTTGCTGTTGGGGCTTCTTTTCGTCCTATGGACTCGTCTATCTAGGACCCGTACCTTCTTCCCTTTTCTTAGGGTTTAGGTTCCCTTATAAACCCCTTTAAACCAAAAAGGACACCTTCTCAAATTCCTAGGTTGCTCTCTGGTCTAGTAGGCCAAAACCCTAAACGCTCTAGGTGCCCGCGCCCTTTTGCAGTCCCAGGTTACGCTGGGTGTGCACCCTAACCCCTAAAAACCCTAAACCCTAAACCCTAACCTGCCCCAGGAAACATGATTCAAGCACAGCCCTCAAAACCGACACGCCCTCGAGATGAAGCCCGACTAGCTCTCCTAAACTCCACTTACGAAACAGGGTTTAGGGTTTTGGGTTTGCTGACGAACGAGGCCTGCTGCAAAGAAAAAGGTTTAGTGCTTATCCGATTGAATTGGTGAGTGTACATACGCTTCCTTGCAATTTTTTCATTTATCAATAAATATTGAAGTAAATTAAATATGCAAATACATATAAATAAATACATATAGATATTAACATATATATATATATTTATTTATATGTTTTTTTTTGGAGGGGGGTCCTTTTGGCATTGCTATTCCGCACAGCATCAGAACATTTATTCTTCGAATTTTGATGCATCCTCCTCCTATAAGCCCCCTAGTTCTTAGTAGGGAATGAGAGAATTAGGGCCCTACGTATCCCCTTTAAGGGATTCTATAGGGTACTCATTCCCTCCTTCCTTACTAAGAACCAGCCAGATCATGTAATGCTTGCTACTTGCTACTTTGTAATTATTGCCACCGCGGGATATTTTACAAAGCCACCTTGAGACCACTGACATGCCAGCGCGCGTCCAGGGTTTCGGTTTAGGGCATGTAGACTTCGACGCTCTGTTGACTTAGACCCCAGCTTCCGCGTAAAGGCTGCAGAAGGGTGTGATCCGCAGCCACGCGGGTTCAAAGAGAGCCTGTTTGCTTTGAGCTAGCCCCTGAGGGGTTTAGGCCTTTAGCAAGTGCAGCCCGAGGATGACCAGCTGCCGCAGTTTTCTAGAAAGAGGGCCAGTAGGAGGTTAGGGTTTAGGGTTAGGGTTAGGGTTAGGGCGTTTAGGGTTTCAGGCTTGTAGAAGGGCCGTGGCCATCGTTTAGAAGGTTGGATGCAGAAATCAAGAGCCCTCAAGAAGGATTCCTTTGTCTAAGCGCTTAGTGTTGGGGTTTTTTCGGTAGGCCCAAGCTGGCAAGGACAGGCTTGAAGTTCGGTCAAAGCGTTGACCTGAAGGCAAGCCCGCCCCCCCCCCCCGCCCGAAACCCTAACCTAAACTCTACTTAAACCCTTATTAAGTCCTCACCCTCTTAGCCAACTAAGCCGTGACCGAAACCTTATCAAAACCCTCCCTAGCCCTCATCCCAAGCCCTAAACCCTAATCAAGCCCGGTTGGAGCCGGAATGTGAAATGGCATTCCAGTGCTGCTGCTCCGCCGAACCCCGTGAGAGACCAGAATACGTCAGGCCGCGGACTAGGGTCTGGGGTTCAGGGTTTTGCTTTTGTTTCTGTTTCTGCCTGGGGGGGAGGGGGGGAAGGGGTGTAGGGCTTGAGGGTCCTTGATCTTCAGCGGATAACCTTAGGTTTCTGTTCGACTGGCTGTGGCGCCTAATGAGACCCCAATAAAGCAGGAAGCCTTGTTCGCACGGGGCTACTGGGAAACGAGCGCTTCATTGCTTCTCTCTAGGGGTCCTTCGGGCCATTGTGTGTGGGTTTCCTAGCCTGAGCAAAGGCTAAACTCTAAACCCTAAACTCTAATCCCTAAACCCTAAACCCCAAACACTTCGCGTGAAGCCTGCTGCTGCAGAGAGCGCTTGCAAAAAAAGCCGTGAAACCCATAAATGCCCCTGGGCTCTGGACACTTATCATACTTTGCCATAGAAACCTTCGACCACCCTTTCTAATCCTCTGAAGCCTCGGCTTCAAAACCTTTGCAATTTTCAGAAGGAGGTCGGCTAAGAAAGGAGCCCTAAACCCTAAATCTTAAAACCCTAAAACCCTAAAACCCTAAAACCCTAAAACCCTAAAACCCTAAAACCCTAAAACCCTAAAACCCTAAAACCCTAAAACCCTATAAAACCCTATAAAACCCTAAAACCCTAAAACCCTAAAACCCTAAAGCCCTAAAGCCCTAAAACCCTAAAACCCAAAAACTCGAAAACCCGAAAACCCTAAATCCTTAAAAAAAGCAACAACACTAAATCCCTAAAACCCTAAAGCCCTAAACCCTAAAAACGCCCCCGGAGGTCGGTTAAGAAAGTAGCCCTAAACCCTAAACCTTAAACCCTAAACCCTAAACCCTAAACCCTAAACCCTAAACCCTAAACCCTAAACCCTAAACCCTAAACCCTAAACCCTAAACCCTAAACCCTAAACCCTAAACCCTATACCCAAACCCTAACCCCTAAAAACGCCCCCGGAGGGCGTCTGGGCCACGGCAGAGCGTCTCCTCGGCGGGCTCCTCGCCGGGAAGGGCGTCGACGCACCTGGATCCACCGAAGCCCGGGCCAGGACCTTAAGGGGTTTAGGGCTTAGGGTTTAGGGTTTAGGGTTTAGGGCTTTAGGGTTTTAGGGGTTTAGGGTTTAGGGTTTAGGGTTTAGGGTTTAGGGTTTAGGGTTTAGGGTTTAGTTGTTTAAGGGTTTAGGGTTTAGGGTTTAGGGTTCAGTTTAGGGTTTAGTTGTTTTGGGGTTTGGGATCTGCCGAAGCCAGGGCCAGGACCTTAGGGGCTTTAGAGGGCTTTAGGACTTTAGGGTTTTTTAGGGGTTTAGGGTTTTAGGGCTTTAGGGCTTTAGTGCTTTAGGGGTCTAGGGCTTTAGGGCTTTAGGGGTTTAGGGTTTTGGGGCTTTAGGGCTTTAGGGTTTTAGGGTTTAGGGCTTTAGGGTTTAGGGTTTAGGGTTTAGGGCTTTAGGGGTTTAGGGCTTTAGGGTTGTAGGGTTTAGGGTTTAGGGTGTAATGTACGGGTCGGAATAATATCCAATAATATTCCCTTATGATCCCTTTATAGTTATACTACAAGGACCCCCCGGAACCCTATTATTTTTTTTCAGGCTCCTACACGGGGGGTTGAGGGCAGGTTTTGGGGCTAGGCTTTTGGGCTTTGAGGGCTTCAATGGGTTTAGTGGTATAGGTTTTAGGTTTTAATTCGGGGTTTGAAGCATTCTTAAAACACAAAAGTGCGCCTAGTTCAAAGTGTGCATTATGTCGTTGTTTATGTTTTTCTTTCTTTCGTTCTCTCTTTCAATCGACGTAACAGTCTAAAGTTACCTGCGACCTGCACAAGAACAAGAAAGCCTACACCTTTCCTGCGGACTTCTCCGACTGTTTACCGCCTAGAAAAGGCCCAGACCCTAAACCCTTAGGGTTTAGGGTTCACGGTTTAGGGGTTAGGGTCTGTTGTGTGTTGGGTTTAGGGTTTAGGCTAGACCCTAAACCCTAACCCTGAGCCCTTAACCCTTAAAGACCCCGAACCTCCTCCCACGAAGGCGGCACAACATCGGACTTGGGGCGGGAAGCGCATTCGCCCGCACGGTTTCGCAGGCCAAGAAAGCCCTTCGGGTTGCTCCCTAAATCGAAAGCTAAACCCTCAACCCTACTTTAGGAGCGTTTTATGAAACACTAGCACCTTACCCTAAACCCTAAGCCCTAAACTCTAAGCCCTAAGCCCTAAACCTTAAACCCTAAACCCTACTTACTAAGTCAAAAGGGCTTCCAAGTGAGGCTGAGTTTGCAGGGCTCTAAGGGTAGCTACATGGTCCCGCAATAATGGTCCCCTACCTTCTTCAAGGGTTCTAAAGTATGGGCCCTTGGCTACTGTAGGGTATAGAAGGGGGATCTAAGGGATCCCCGTTTAAGGGGCCGCATGAAGGGACCATGGAACTACCCTCGGATTCTAAACCCTAAACCCTCAACCCTAAACTCTAAGCCCTAAACCCTAAACCCTAAACCCTAAACCCTAAACCCTAAACCTTTCGAAGGGTTGCAGGGGTTGCAGGGCAGCAGTCGGCTAGTGGGAGCCTCGGGTCGTTCTTTCTATTTGTTGTTTGGAGGGGGAGTTCGAGGCTTGAAGAGCGTGAAATGTTGGTTAGGGGTTTTACCCTAAACCCTAAACCCTGAAACCCTAAACCCTAAACCCTAAACCCTAAACCCTAATTTAGGGCTTAGGGTTGCAAATATTCGATAGGCTGCACGTGCTGTGGGTGGGTCTAAGAATCAACCAGTTCAACAAGCTGGGTAGGCCCTTGGGGTGTTTTTTCAAAGGGTTCTAAGGGCCATTTCTATAAAGACGGACAGCTTTGGAAACAGTTGCACGAGAAGCTATGCTGTTGGGGGAGCTCATGGCGGTGGTTTGTGTTGGGGGTTTTCGGTCGCGCTCTTGACCCTATGTCCATCGTTGATTCATTCCATGGCATTATTGTGGAGACAGTGGACTGCGTAAAAGGGCCTTGTGGATCTTCCGCCTGACATCTCATGCATGCGTGTTGCACGTGCTTAACTTGGTTGTCCCTGAAAGCTGAGTCCTTATACTTCCAAAGAATCAAGATCCCAACACCATTTTGCACTTCAAATGACTCAAACGGCAGTTCGCGCATCCACCTGAACAGACTGTTGTCTACTATTTGCTTAAGAACCATCAAAAATCTGAAACATATTCTTGCTGGGCAGGGCTATCTATATATGCATATATCTCTATTTGTGTATGTATATTTATGGCTTATGATTTTGCTTTTTGTTGGTGCTCTTAAGCAATAGTGGGTTGTGGTAGCTGGCCAGGAGGACCCCGCGCAGCCTCCGCCATCAGGTCCAACAGGTCTTGCACAGGCGGGTGTCTCCTTGCCACCCTAATAGGAGTTCAGGGTTTAGGGTTTAGGGTGTAGGGTTTAGGGTTTAGGGTTTAGGGTTTAGTGTTTAGTGTTTAGGGTTTCGGGTTTCGGGTTTACGGGGACCCAGAGTAGGCCCTTATTCCCTGTTTCTTAAGGGGAGGTTTCCTGATAATCCCCTTTAAACCAAGAAGGGTACCCTTCATATTCTTAGGTTACTAGGACAGGTTCTCCTCAATCTTAAGCAGAGTTCCAGCAGCTTCGGGATTTAGGGTTCAGCGTTGGAGGGTTTAGTGTTTAGGGTCTAGGGTCTAGGGTTGAGTGTCACTCCCAGGCATGTCCCAAGCTCCTAGTTCACAACAGGGATCCGAGTGTCACTCTCACACGTCTGAAAGATATGAGAATCGATGTCCACTCTTCACCCGAAACCCTTGAGAAGCCCTCTAAACCCTCGTTAACCCTTAACCCTATACAATTAGGGTTTGCGGGTTTAGGGTTTAGGATTTAGGTTTAGGTTTTAGGGTTTAGGATTTAGGGTTTAGGGTTTAGGAAACCGAAACCCCACAAGCCCAAAGCCCTTGAAGCCCCTGTAGACCCCAAAAGCCTTGTTGGACCCTGGACCCTATGTTCCCTATAAGCCTCCTAAGCCTTATCAACCTTAAACCCTAATCTTCTGAAACCTTAGGGTTTCAGGTTCAATGTCTACGTTTTTGGGCTCAGGGTTGAACCCGGTAAGCCCCATGAGCCCTTCTAAGCCCTAAAGATCTTGAAGCCTAAACCGTCAACCTTGGAAGCCCTCTCTCAACCCCTGAGCCCTGTAAGCCCTATAGACCCTGCAAACCCTTTGTATCTGAAACCCGAACCTTAAACCGTGTAAGTTGTGATGCTCCCCCTTCTACTAGCAGCCCTTGATAGGGATTATACTACCCCCTAATATACAATCCCCCTTAAGGACTGTTAGTATAAGGGTGAACATCCCAACCCGTAAGCCTTCCAAACACCTTCCCCCTAAACCCTCAACCCTAAACCCTAAACCCTAAGCCCTCATAAACCCTAAACCCTAAACCCTAAACCCTAAACCCTAAACCCTAAACCCCAAACCCCTAAACCCCTAAACCCTAAACCCTAAACCCTATAAACCCTAAACCCCATTCCCTGGTTTTCGAGGATGGCGGCACCGGGGGCACCGCGCAGCCGTCACCTGCCGAACCTCCGCACGCGAAGCCGGCTGGGAGTGGATCGCAGGGGTGCCCTGGAGCAGCGTTTAGGGTTGAGGGTTTAGGGTTGAGGGTTGAGGGTTTATTTAGGGTTGGGGCTTTAGGGTTGAAAGTTGAGGGTTTAGGGTTTAGGCTTTAGGCTGTATTTGTTGTTGCCTTTTTTTGTTTCGGGGAGGGGGCATGGGGGGAAAGCTCGATTCTCAGGAGCGAGCCCGACCCCCCAAGCACCGGCAAGACGAGCAAGACACACGACACGCGTCCCGGCAGTCAAATTCGGGTTTTATAGTAGTGTTTAAGTAGGGCTGACGGGGTTTATAGGGTTGAATGCGTTTATGGTGCTTATTTACGTATAGGGCGTTCAGGTTTTGGGGTTATATACAGGGTTTCGAGAAGGCCCCGTTGTTTGTTTGAGACCTTCACAACGTTTAACTAGATTATTCCCTCAGAATCCCGGCATACTTGTGATTTGAACTCGCCATCGGGCGATCATGGACGGAGGTCTTTAATCCTGCGGGAAGCTACCTTAAGGACGCCCTTCTTCTAGCTGTTAGCGTGCCTAAGGGCACAGAATGTGCTGGGTTCAGGGATTCCATGTAAGCTGAGACAAACAGAGTGGAAGCCACGCCGCAATTTTCAACTCTCAATCTGCAAGATGAGGCTCTAATGTTCATAATCTCTCTTACGTTTACATAGATCTGCGGACCGTGCTATGCTAGGTTCATGGGCCATTTGCTCAGCCTAAGTTCAGCTGAGGCAAGATGGCGTAAACCAGCTGATGCCTTTCAAGCGGCAGCCGCTTGGCCGCGAAATGCGGGGTGGCCTTGGGGATTGATAGGGGTTATAGGGTTATAGGATTATAGGGATAGGGTTATAGGGTTATAGGGTTATAGGGTTACAGGGTTACAGGGTTATAGGGTCATAGGGTTATAGGGTTGTAGGGTTGTAGGGCTATAGGGTTATAGGGTTATAGGGTTAAGACTGATAGGGTGCTAGGGTGATAGGGTTTATGGGTTGATGGGTCTGGGTTCGAAAGCATTTGTGCTTTAGGGAGAAAGCGTGTGGGATGCCATAGGGGCAACGTCCTAAGTCCAACTCGCTGTCACCTCGGGTAGGCCCAGTGGCCGTAGAGCCAACTCATATGCGGCCCAATGCCCGGTGACCAGAACGTAACGTCAGGGATAGGTATTTCATAAGAAGACAACTCTTTTCTCCTGATGATGATTTTTTCGCGATGATGATGATGATGATGATGATGATGATGATGATGATGGCGAGGACGATGGCGATGGCGATGACGATGTTTTTGTATCATTTTCCATATGCTTAGACGATGACTATGAGTCTTATGAGTCCTTTTCACAGCCGAAGCGACGAAACAGAGAGCAGGAGTGCCAGCATCGAATCGTTTAGGGTTTAGGGCTGGGCGGGTGGGGGGGGGGGGGTAGGTTTGGGGTTTAGGGTTTAGGGTTTAGGCTTTAGGGTTTAGGTTTAGGGAGGGGGGGGGGGGGGGGGGGGGTCACCCAAACCTGACATGAAGCAAGTGTTCCAGCTGGCGTTTGGGGTTTAGGGCTAAAGCTCCATTTCGGAAAGCTAGAAAGAAAGGAGGCCCAAGATCCTTTTGGTAAAGTCTGGAGAAGCAGAAGCCTACCCTCTGAGCAAATGATCACTAGATTCGCAGCCCCCAGACCCCCAGACCCCCAGACCCCCAGAGGTTCAGGGTTCAGGGTTCAGGGTTCAGGGTTCAGGGTTCAGGGTTTAAGGTTTAGGGTTTAGGGTTTAGGGTTTAGGGTTTAGGGTTTAGGGTTTAGGGTTTAGGGTTTAGGGTTTAGGGTTTAGGGTTTAGGGTTGTAACACCTAACTACCTCAGGAACTCAGGCATTGTTGTAGGCTGTGGTTTCCAGAGCCCCTCCACAGGGTTCTTAGAGAGCCTACTAAGAACCCAAGCTTTGTTGCAGGTTGTGGTTCTAAACCCTAAACCCTACACCCTAAACCCTAAACCCTAAACACTAAACCCTAAACCCTAAACCCTAAACACTAAACCCTAAACCCTAAACCCTAAACCCTAACCCCTCCACAGGATTCGTAGAGACTACCGGGGGGAGCCCGGAGGGTCTCCCAGCGCGCCCCGAGGAAGACCCGCGACAACGGAACCTGGGGTCTCCAACGGCGGAAGACGCAGGTCATGTTGAGAGTTTAGGGCCCGGATAGGGTTTTAGGGTTTAGGGTTTAGGGTTTAGGGCTTCAGGGAATTCGGGTTTAGGGCTTAGAGTGCATGCGAGACTGGGATCCCTGGCCGCCTTCGGTATGAGACGTGTAGATGCACCCAAAGTCCAAATTCTGCATGCAAATCTACATAGAAAACAAGGGAAACAATCAAACGTATGTATGGTTATGGAATAACACGTAGCGCAAAGTAATGCAATGAAATGTTGTGTGTATATATATATATATATATATTTATATAGTATTTATTTATTTATTTATTTAGTTCTTTATTTGTGTATTTTATGGCGTGCGACTTGGCCCCCATTGGGGCCCTTGGCGCGAACCGTGCGACGTCCTAGACTCCTGTCCCACGAAAGAGACTGCGAAAGTTCCGTGGCAGTAAGACACAACCCTAAACCCTAAACCCTAAACTTCCACGGAGAAGCCGAGTCTGGCAAGAGCTTTGGGCTTTTGCGGGCGCTGGCCCTCAGGGAAGTGAAACCGAAGCCCTAAGAAGAGGGTGCTTCGAGGCTTTGGGGAGGGGGGGAGGGGGGGGGGTGTGTTGAGGGTTTAGGGTTTAGGGTTTAGGATTTAGGGGTTCACCCAACAAGCAACCCTTGTGCACAGGCCATGGAGGACTACCTGAACCAGTCCTTTCACGAGGAGAGACTCTTGGGGCCAAGGTTTTTTGAGGGTTTAGGGTTTAGGGTTTAGGGTATAGGGTATAGGGTTTAGGGTTTAGGGTTTATTGGGGATTTTCGGCGGGCAGTTTTCTACTTCTAAAACAGGCACAGTTGTTTCAAGTCGAAGCTCCACGATATCGAGCTAGATGTTGCAAGTGCGCTTGCGGGGTTTGGGGTTTAGGTTTTGGGGCCCAGGCACGTCAGAGAGCCCTGGCGCAAGAAGGTTTGGGGCGCAGAGGAGGAGGGGAGGCGGGAGGACGGTTTAGGGTTTAGGGCTTAGGGTTTAGGGTTTAGGGTTCAGGGTTTAGGGTGGGGGCGTGGGCATGCCAGGATCAAGTCTGGAGACTGGAGAACCCTAAGCCGGCTCGTCTGGGTCGTTACACACAGTTTATCTTCGTACACTGTCGTGTTTTCGACTTCTTCTGGCTATGTTTTCTGGGGAATTATTTGTTTTTTTTGTTTATATATAAACCCCAGAGGATACTAAAGATAGGATGTTTATTGAGGTTCTAAGGGGAGTATTGCTGGGAGACCTGGCTTAAATCAATGCCAAGCACGATCCGGACCCGAAACTCTACACCCCAAATCCTAAACCCTAAACCCAACAGACCCTAAACCCAACAGCAAGGAGTGTGCCCCGGAAACTGCAATCTCATCAAACCCACTGTAGCATCCAAAGCCCTGCACCATGAATTTGCAGGTGCGCAACCCCAAGCCATGCCCAAACCATCAGGGCCCAGGCCCAAAAACCGTCTGAGTGCGAGCGATGAAACCCTAAAGTCTCAGTTCGTGCCGCGAGATCGGCTAGGTTGGCTGTTGGGATGTTTTATACGTTCCTTATTTAGGCTTATAAGGGGCCCAATATATTATATCAAAAATCTTCAAACCCTAAACCCTAAAGCGCGTTGTTCAAAGGCCAACCCAGTCGTTTCTTGAAGGAGCCCATGGCAGGAAGCCAGAACGGGCCACCAGTCACACCGGATAACATCGCAGTGACCCTGGGCCTTTACTCCTTATAGGGTTTAGGGTTTAGGGTTGAGGGTTTAGGGTTTAGGGTTTCGGGTCGCGCAGTGGTGCCCTTTGTCCTTTTTTTTTGGTTCTGGGTTCTTCTTATACAGTAACCAATGAAAAAAGATCCCTTTACCCTTTTGTTTGGTTCTGGGTTCCCTTCTGCAGCAGCCAGTCAAAAAAAGTGTACCCGCACTACAAAGTGGTTACTGGGCTACGAAGACTCTAAAGCTGGGTTTGTCTTCAGGGTATATATGTACTATATCCCCCTGGGGAATTATTTGTAATTTTGTTTATATGAAACCCAAGAGGAAATTAACATAGCTTTTCTTGAAGGTTACAGGGCTCTACGCTACACTGGCTGGGGGCAGCCTGAGTCCCTAAACCCTAGACCCTGCACCCTAAACCCTAAACCCTAAGCCCTAAGCCCCAAGCCCTAAACCCTACCCCCTAAACCCAAAACCAAAACGTACTTGTTTTTTCGAGGGGGATGGGGCTGCTTCTGGCATGTACCTTGGACCTACACGTAGGCTCGTGATGTGGTCCATCCTGCGAATGGCGGGCGACGTATTTGTCGGCTCCCTGTTAACTACGGCCTGCCGTATTTGGGGGCTTCCGAAAGTAGGGGTACCTTATTGGGGGTCCTTATGAAAAAGCGAATCCCATTATTTGGGGGTCTACTCTGGGGGTCCCTTGTTTTCGTAAACCTCCCCATAGTTTGGAGGAATTGAGCCTAATCAAGGTTATTTAGGGGTAGGGAAACCCATGAGAACCCTAAACCCTAAACACATGAGATGTGAAGAGAGCGAGATTCAGGAATCTCCGCGTGCAGCGGGGGCCAGACTGGCAGCGGGGAGAAGAGGACCACATGAAAATGAGTTTCGCTGTTTGTGTGAATTGCACCTGTGACTTGAGGTGATAGGCCCTATAAAACCCGAGAAGGATCCAGGTACCTATATAGCATATACTTGGGCCCTACCCTACAGCTACTACATTTCGGGCCTGAGAAGAGACAACATATGCACATGGGGATCCTGAAGGTAAGCCCTTAGCCTCAAGTGCACGTGAGGAAGCAGAGGTGCGATTATCAACGTTATGCAGGGAATGGTGGGGTCCGTGG
>CAJNDS010000417.1:107500-144951 GCA_905221605.1 Symbiodinium natans
ATGCACAGATGCACATATGCACAGATGCACAGATGCACAGATGCACATATGCACATATGCACATATGCACATATGCACATGCACAAACCACGAACCCTGAGCCCTAAACCCGAAGCCCGAATGCAGCTGGGAGCCGAGGATGACAGCCCAAGTCTTATGGGAGGGCTCAGGGCGCGCGCACTCGCACTACCAGCGGCCCAGCGGAACGAGATGCAAAGCTTTCGGGTTTGCCTTGAAGCTGGTTTTTTTGACTTAGCAACTATAGGGTTAGTAAGGTGGGTTCTGGGGAAGATCTTCTAGGGGATGCTCGGTAGACTTACTATTCGAAAGGGCTTCTATGTGGGGGGTTACAGGGTTTTTGGCTTAGGGCTTCGGGCTGCAGGTCGCGGGTTCAAAGGGTTTTTAGAGTTTGAGGCTGAGGGTTCTCTTCATCGCTAGCATCCTTCCGGTCTGTGCATCTGAATACGCGAAACTGATCAGAAGCACCCCTGCTCACTTTTCTCAGAACCTCTGAACCCTAAACCCTCAACCCTAAACCCTAAACCGTAGGGTTCAGGGTTTAGAGTCGGAGCACGCTCTGCCGCTGCCTTAAGGTATGGCAAGTCAAAGGAGCTCATGCTGCACGTGAGCGGCAAAAGCTACTCGGAGAAGAAGCTGCCCCCACCCTGCCCGAGCCAGCAGATGCGTTGTGTTTCGCCTCAGCAAACCCCTGCTTAGAAGCAAGCCCACCTAAAGCAAATGTTAGCATGGTTATAAGCTTGGGGCTTGAAGGTTTGAAAACTCCGAAACCTTTAGAACTCTCCCTCGTCAACATTTGTTTTGGAGGAGAAGATTCCTGGCTTGGGAAGAATGAAAACACTACTTTTTGCATTGTTTTATGCATGTCAGGAATGCCGCTAACGAAGACGACAATTTGGGAGTCACCATATACGTGTATGCTTTACAAACAAACCAACTTTAAGTTTTGAGTATATTTTTTTCTCTTATGTATGTCCATCTATACAGTATAGAGTGTATATCGCTCGCCTACATCACCCTTATGTTCTGATGATCCTCGCATTCCATAGCAAACTATCATGTGTTGCCAGAAATAACCTCGCGCGGATTCAGCTAGGAATCCTGCTGCTGATCGGTGCGACAAGGTAGTATACACTGATGAAGCCTGTATTTGGAATATCTTCAAGTTAATTAGTACGTCTACATGTTTGCGTGTGTCAGGACCAATCATGCATGACTGCTTGTTCAGGCAAACTTGTCTATTGTTTGAGCATTTCTGTTTATAAAGTGAGTTTTGTGTGATGTTCTACTTGCACCAAATTCAGTGGGCCCTCGTACCTACGCACACTTCTCGGGGGTCATGCGAAAGGGGTGAGGGGGAGGGAAGGGGAAGGAGGGAAGCGGAAGGAGGGAAGGGGAAAGAGTGGAAGGATAGGGTGACCGAGGCGCTGGGAGATTTTGAAGGCTTTGGGGCTTTGCCGTATGTATTTCTGCTGGGCTGCAGCGCACTGTGGGGCCTGGGTTTATCAACTATTCATAAACGGGCTTGGGTTTTGTAAAACGCGCATGTCTTCATAGCGTTGCTAAACCCTAAACCCTCACAAGCATTGCCTCAAGGCACACTTGGGACGTCACCTCTGGGGAGGCGCAACTCACAAGCCTTCTTCGCAGTGCCTCGGAGATTGAGCTTGCTTCTTTGGCCGGGCTTATATCGTTTAGGAGTGAGAAAGGTCCGGGCTTGGGGTAGATAACCCTAAACATTAACTTGAAACGCTGCGGGTCGCCCGGTCCGGTGCGCAGAGGCTTCTAGGCTTTACAGGGTGGCCCGGTCGGTCCACAGACATGTAGAGACTCCAAAGATTCGTGTATTTGGGTTCAGGCCACCCACATACATAGGCTCACTCCCAATCACCACCTGTAAGGACATCTTGCACACGCCCTCGCTGGACAGAATGTGTGGATCTTGCTTGGGGGCACCAACAGTGTAAGCAGGCCTACAAGTCCTAAGCCCTAAGCCTCAGCCCTAAAGGAAAAAGAAATTACAATTTAAACATGCAAATGCCTTGCAGCTCCAACCGTGCAACAGTTGGATTCTTAGGCGCTTATAGTGCCCGCAGAAATGTTACACAGGGGTACAGGATTTAGGGTTTATAGGGTTAGGGTTTAGGGTTTAGGGTCTAGGGTTTAGGGTTTAGGGCTTAGGATTTAAAGCCCTATACCCCAATCGGGGGCTGTCCGAGGACAAGGCCCAGACGCTCCTCATCTTCGACTGGGACGACACCCTCTTCCCCACCACCTACGTCCGGGATGACCTGGACTTGAGCTTCCCATCTTCGAACTTAGGGGTCTGGAGGGTTTAGGGTTTGGAGGGTTTAGGGTTTAGGGTTTAGGGTTCAGGTCTATTTTTAACGTTAAAGAGCCCTAAATACGGCCGGGATGATTTGGACTTGAGCTTCCGAGCGTCGTAGTTGGGGTTAATAGGGTTGTCGATAGGGTTTAGGGTTTCGGGGTTTAGGGTTTAGGGTTATTGACGTTTAAGATTTTGGTTGAGCAAGAAAAAAGGGTACCTGGACTCTCAAAACCCCTACGCATTCACCCTAAACCCTAAACCTGCAGACCGTGATAAGCACCGATGAGGTTGGAACAAGCCACTCAAAGAGCAGTCGCTGACGTGGGCGGAGAAGGCCACACAGAGGATTTACCACTTTAGGGTTTAGGCTTGCATATAACAAAACCCTGAAGCCTAAACCCCACTCTCGACTCTTGGTTTTGGGATGTTCCTAACAGTCCTGATAATCGCGGCTAATACCTGTTATGGACTGCTAGTAGAAGGGGGAACATCCCAAAACCGAGGTTACTCTTGGGCCTAGAAGGGGTTTAGAGGACTGGGTGGTCGCAATTTGCTTTAGCCTCTTGGTGTGGCGCGCGCTTGTTGGGGCCCTCTCTGGTACCCAATCACCTTATAGCTCGAAACTGTACACTGACCTAAACCCTAAACCCTAAACCCTCAACCTCCATGTAATCTCCCGGAGAAGCTCTGACCTGATCTCATTTGGAGGTTCATGGTACTTATAAACCAATTAGAACTGGACTTATAACCCACTTATCAGCCCCGTAAGTGCCCTAATATGGTTATAAGTACAGTTCTAAGTACAGTTATCATTGGTTAATAAGTACTCATGAACCTCCAAGTACTTGTAACTGCTATTTGGTGAAAGAAGCCCCCCCCCCCAAAAAAAAAAATGGAAGCTCTTCTTCCTCATAAGGGTTATAGAGGGAGCCCCGCCAAAAAACACAACTTATTCTTCCTTACTAGGGCAATATAGGTTTTTTGTTGCTTATTATTGTATTTGTTATTGCTTTATTTATGTTTACGCTTTTCTGTTTTTTTTTTTTTTTTTCTGTTGGGGGGGGGGGGGTTCGAAGGCAATTGGTAAGTAAGCAGCCCTAAAAAGCCGAGTGGCCCGGCCGCTGGCCGAAGGCAAAACTGACAAGCTGTCCTAGTTGGATCTTGCAAGTTTATGGTTTAGGGTTTAGGGTTTAGGGTTTAGGGTCCCTAAACCCTTCGGGATGTTCCCCCGTACACTAACAGCCCTTAGGGAGTATTCTAAGCCCTAGTAAGGACTGTGAGTTTTGGGGGGGAACATCCCAACCCCAAACCCTTCCGGAGAGGAAGCAGCACTCAAGTCCAAATCCTAAGCAAAGGCCGATGTGGGGAAGAAGCTCGAACAGTGCGCAGCGCATGTCGCACCTCAGCCTGCCAGAGGCTGGTGGTGGTTTCGGTTTGTCTGCTTGCAACGAGCATCTCGGGGGTTGAAAGTTGAAGGTTTTGTTTGGAGATAAAGACAGAACAGAGAGAGCGAGAGAGAGAGAGAGAGAGAGTCTCTGACTCCCAGAGAGCATATAGCTGAAACTGCTGTGTTGTAGAGATTCTCACGTTTTCGCGCAGAACGCCTTGTGTCCGAAAGCTTCCACGTGCGGCAACAAAACAGACCTGCCATAACTCTAACCTTAGGCGTCCCCCTATGAAGCTCACACATACTCTTGGGACGAAAATCTGTCAATTTGTTCCCTAACCACCCTTACCCTAAGCCCCCCCGAGTCCAACATCCCAAAGCCCTGCAAATCCTATACCAAGCCTCCTAAGCCCTAAACCCTAAACCCTAAACCCTAATCCCTAAACCCTAAATCCTAAACCCTAAACCCTAAACCTAGAACACCAAAACCCAAACCCAACACTCCAAACCCCAAACCCTAAACCTTAAACCCTAAACCCAAAAATTTCAGCTAAGGTGGAGCTCCTCAAGAGCGCTTGCAGCTTCGGCAAGGTGGTTCTGGTGACCTTGGCGCGCGCGCCCTGGGTCTCCGAGTCCTGCAAGACGCTGGCCACGCCGTAATGCTTGGGGGGGGGGGGGGGGGTTGGGTTTAGGGTTTAGGGGTTAAAGTTAACCTCACATTGATGGGGGTGGTAATTGCAATATTCGCCGGGCCAGAGGGCCCCAGCCGAAGACTACTTTCCATTGCGGGAGGTTTCCGGGCTGAAATCTATAAACAAGTCTATATAGGGGGGTCCGGTGAGAATAATAATGGGGTGACAACTGCAATATTTTTCCGGCCAGGAATGCAAAATTTTATTGAAACTGGCCTAAGAGTTCCAGTGCAGAGAAGACTTTTCAGCTGAGCTGGCTTGAAAGAGCTCCGAGGCTCAGTCTTTAGAGAAGCAGATCTCGTTTGAGATTTGCTTGTCTTTTGAGACCCCCCCCCCCCCCCAGACCCCCACAAAACCCAGATTCCATTTATTGACACCCCCTCTTTTTTTTGACGGACCAAAACAAGATGGCGTGGGGGGGGGGGCTTATTAAAGCGACGTTAACATTAGGGGTTTAGGGTTTAGGGTTTCGGGTTCAGGGTTCAGGGTTTAGTGTATGTGTATATGTACATGTATATGTATCTAGAATAGGCACACAATTGCAGGCACATGTAATCTATGCATGTTATGTATACATGTTGTCAAAAGAACCCCTCACCATGTCTTCCTGTGCTGCGTCAGCATCAGAAGTTCGCCCAACCTGTGCCACCTAAGTCCCTGCCATGCCCAAGCCCCAAAGCCACCCAAGCCCCAAACCCGGTTTAAGGTTTAGGGTTTAGGGTTTGAAGGGTTTAGGGTTTAGGGTTGAGGGTTTAGGGTTGAGGGTTTAGGGTTTAGGGTTTTGGGGCTTAGCGTTGGCAGGGGATCCCATCATGGCATCGGATTCCTGGTCTTGTAAGCTCCCAGACTCCCAGTTACGTACTAGCCCAGTGGTCCCCTTTACCCTCTTTTGGTTCAAGGTTCCCTTATAGAGTAACCAACCCAAAACAGGGTACCTTGATTATAATATGGTTACTGGGGTACCAAGGTTGTCTATGTAGGCCTTTTCCTAGTCCCTAAACCCTAAACCCTAAACCCTAAACCCTAAACCCTAAACCCTAAACCCTAAACCCTAAAGGAGTCTGGGTTCAGAGTAGAGGTTTCAGGGTCCGAAGTCATCCCGGCGCCCAGGAACTTCTATGTCTCGGTCGGTCGGCTCATCAACCAGCTCAAGGCAGGTAGGTGTTTAGGGTTTAGGGTTTAGGGTTTAGGGCTTAGGATTTTACTATTCGATATCTTGACGGCGTTGCAGATTTCTTTCCTCAATTCACGTATGCTTCCTCATGGTGATATGGGTGCATAGAACAGTTTGCGTGATGTTTTGCGTGATGTGACTTCTGAGAAGTTGCATGTTTGCCGGCAGCCTCCAAAGTCCGTTGCTCAAAAAGGGTCTCATTGGAGAGTTTCACATGGTCCTTCTCTACGCGCGCATTGCCGGATAGAGTCGTGCAGTCCTGTTGCTGTATATTGATTTCCGGCCGACTGCTCAAGTCCGGAATATGAAAATTTAGGGGGGCAAGAAAAGGCGTCGACCGACCATGCCCCAGCCGAGCAAGACCCTAACACCCTCAACCAGCTCTCTAGAAGCCTTCACATCCTGAAGTGGAGCGCCAAGTATGCGAAGTCCTGCCTACCCAAAGAGCCCAATACCCCTGAACTTAAAGAAGCCATATGCCTTAAAATGATAACAGGGATCCTTTATATGATTTGAGGTATATTCTTCACTTAAGGGGTATTGGGCTCTCTGGGTACTTTCCTGAACACTTCTGAGTGTTAGCCGGGCAGGTGGGATAGACTCCAAACCTCAAATGGCCCGCGTCATTATTACAATTGAGCACGCAAGCAGAATATTATGTCACCTTCTTTTTTCGCCAAGTATTAAAGAGCTTCTGCTTTGGTGTTCGCGCATTCTTTGCAATAGTAAGAAGAACCATCGTAAGAATTTAAATAATCATTTCCTGTCACTATTAGGACAAAAGGGCATGAAATCCGGCTTCACCCGCTTACCACCTAACATATTGCCACAGGTAACTTAAACACCAGAGTCTAAACCCTCCCTAACCTCGTAAACCCTCTAGGCCCTAAGCCCTCAATCATAACCCTCAACCCTTAAGGACCCCTCAACTCAAACACCGGATTCGAGACGGTCGGCGCGCAGGTGCCAATCGTCTACGCCCAGGAGGGAATCCAGGTGGACTACAGCAAGTCGCAGATGTCGTCAGACGAGGCCGGGCGTTTAGGGTATAGGGTTTAGGGTTTAGGGTTGAGGGCTTAGGGCTTAGGGCTTAGGGCTTAGGGCTTAGGGCTTAGGGCTTAGGGCTTAGGGCTTAGGGCTTAGGGTTTAGGGTTTAGTCAGGGCGCAGGTGCCCCGGAACAACAAAAAAACCCTAGGGCCCTAGAACCCTCAGCTCTGAATGCCCTGAATGGTCCTGAAGCCTAGACCCCGAAGACCCTAAACCCAAGAACCAAACCAAGAACCAAAGGCCGCAAACACCCGAAGCCCTGGGCGGAGAAAGCTCTGAGCTCTTTCGGGTTTAGGGTTTAGGGTTTAGGGTTTAGGGTTCAGGGTTCAGGGTTTAGGGTTTAGGGTTTAGGGTTTAGGGTTTAGAAGTCAGTAAGTCCAGTTTCGAAAGGGCTGCCTGCTTCTTGAAGCGGGGAGCATCAGGCAAGCAAATATTTGGCTTGGAGCAGGGGCCCGCAACCCTAAACCCTAAAAGCCTCGTGTGCCCCTTTGAAGCCGTCGTTTGGCCGACGCACGCTGGGTCTGGGTCTGCGTATCTTACTTGCAACGTGCAATGAGGGGGGGGGGGGGGGGGAATATGCCTCAAACTTATATATGAGGGATCCTAAACATGATTGAGGGGTATTGGGCACTTTGGGTTGGGAGGCTTAACGCTCCTGGTTGCACACTAAGCTCTAAACCCTAAGCCCTAAGCCCTCAGCCCTAAGCCCTAAGCCCTAAGCCCTAAGCCCTAAGCCCTAAGCCCTAAGCCCTAAGCCCTAAGCCCTAAACCCTAAACCCTAAACCCTACCTAAACCCTAAGCCTAAACCCTAAACCTCTAAATCCTAAACCCTCAACCCGAAACCCTAAACCCTAAACCCTAAACCGCAACCCAGAACTGGCGCAGCGCAGGAGATCGAGCGATTTTGGAGTGCCGTCAAGGGCAAAGCGATCGTGGCCTGGTGCGCTTTACACCTTGGCTGGGAGAAAAGCAACAAAGAACCCAATAGCCCTTTAATCAATGCTGCTTAATTAGGGTTTTAGGGTTTATGGTTTAGGGTTCAGGGTTCAGGGTTTAGGTTTTACAGGGTTTAGGGTTTAGGGGTAAGCTAGGTAGGCTTTTGAGTTTTTGTTTCCCCTTATTGGGTTCAAAAGGATGATATTTAGGCGTCTGTTTTTGGGGGGAAGTATGGGCCATCCTAGTAAGGAATACACCTTTAATCAGATTTAGGATCCCTTTGCAAATTGTTTTTTGTTCTTGGCCTTTTGTATGGGGGAGGGGAGTTTTTTGTTGGGGGGGGGGGAGGGGGATGTTACGAAACTGAGGGGTCCTCACGAAGCTTACCACCTCTTCTTTCCGAGGTGGTGTTGTGTGTGTAGGGTTTAGGGTCTAGGGTTTTGGGTTTGGGGTTTAGGGTTTAGGGTTTAGGGTTTAGGGTTTAGGGTTTCAATTTTACGGTGTGTGTGTGTGTGTGCTTTTGGGGCATAGATTCCCGAATCGTTCTTGCGGTTCAGGGTTAGCCGAAACCCCAACCAGAAATCCGGTGATGGCCCGTGAAATGCCCTCCCTCAGGCACGCGAGTGTCGGCAGTTCTACTCCCAATACGAGGCACCTCCCAAGCGGCTCAAGGGTCTGAATTTCTTTAGGGTTTAGGGTTTAGGGTTCAGTGGATGAGGGTTTGCAAAGAATGATGGGGGGGGGGGCGGGACATGAAGCTCTTTGAAGTCCTCAAGGCCTTGGAAGCCTAAACCTTAAGGCATCGTGCCAAGAAGTCGCGCCACCCACGACATGTTCATAGTGAATTCCCCTTAGGCTCTCTGGTGTCTGCGGGCTTTTAAGATTTTAACCCTAAACCCTAAACCCTAAACCCCAAACCAGATTTTGGGGTCTACAGGCTGTTGAGCCCCCAGTCACCATAAAGCTGCTCCTTCTCTGCCCCCACCCAGACTCCTCAAGCTCCAAACACATCGGACAGATGTTTATGGTTAAGGGTTTAGGGTTACCCTACCTAGAATTAGAACTCCCCACGTACCTCCCCCAGAAAACCGCTTTAAACCTTAAACCCCCCTTTAGTCGCAAGGCTCGAAAGGATGCCTTGTGGATACCAGACGAGAGGGGGCCCTCGTAAATCCCAAACCCTGGAACTCCTCCACCCCCAGCTTAGGGTTCAGGGTTTGGGGTTTAGGGTTTAGGGTTTAGGGTTTAGGGTTTAGGGCTTAGGGTTTAGGGCTTAGGGTTTAGGGTTTGGGTTTCAGGGGACGGACCGCCTGGGCAGGGCCAGAGCTGGAAGAACGTGATCTCCATTGGGGACTCCGACGCTCTGGCAACTTAGGGAACCTAAACCCTAAACCCTAAACCCTAAACCCTAAACCCTAAACCGTTGCTTTCGATCTCAGGTTTAGTGTTGAGGGTTTAAGCATGAGTAGCATGGCCCTTGAGGGGCTTGCAAGACTGGATGAGGGCCCTCAGAAAGTGGGTAGTGTGGTGTCTAGACTGGCTGAAATAGGGCTGAAGCCCCTGAGAATCCCGAAACCATAGCTTAAGGTTTGCAGGCTCGAGGGCTGCGGGCGTCATCTGTCAAAGTCTGGTTTTAGGCGTGGGGGCGCGTGCTTGAAGATTGCTGCGTTGTCCAAGGATTTCGAGCGGCTGGGCACGCAGAGTGCCATGGAAGACTACATGAAGGAGAGAGGCGCGAACCCTCATTGCGGTCTTCACACCCCTGTAATTTGTAGTATTAATATAAGGGGATCATACGGGAACAGTGTTATAATTCTTCCGACCCCTATACGGCCCTAGCCCATCTAACCCATTCAACCCCTTCAACCCCAACCCTTTGAACCTAAACCCTAAACCCTAAAGCCGCAACCTTGAACCTAAACGATAGTCGTCTAGGCCGTCCCGATGCGTGAGCACGGCGCTTGGGGTCAGAGGTTTTGCCAAAGGGCTGAATGCCACAAGAGGAGCCCACCTAAAGTGCTTTCATGACCTGCCGTCGAATGCGCTTGGCTTGTGCTATATATATATATATACATCTTTATATATAGAGATATATGATATAGATATACATATACATACATACGTACATACATACATACATATATACATACATACATATATACATATATACATATATACATATATACATATATACATATATACATACACATATATTTATATAGACCCTTTAAACCTCAGCTTCAAACCCTAAGCCCCGACAGTCTTTGAACCCGAGGTGCAGACTTCTTCGCGAGTCTTTTGGGGGGGTGGGGGGCAGCTGTGACCCACTAAGCTACTGGCCTTTCGAAAGGAAGTAGAGTGAGGAGGTGCCCAAATACAGGGGCCTTGATCCCTGGGTTTTTGAGAAGTTGGGCCACTGGAGAGCTAGGAGAGTGATGGGTCTAGGCTGCGGGTGCAGGGCGGCATACAGTGCGAAACCCTAAACCCTAAAACCCTAAAAGAAGGGCCTGCCATGTTTAGTTTGATCCACTATTTTTAAAGGAATAAGGTTTGGCCCAACATTTTAGACGAATAAGATTTGGCATAGGGAGTGAACGGATATTTGCTCACAGTATTCTCGCTTCTCTGAGCTGGCTACAACCCAAAGCTTAAATCACAATATCATCGTCGACATGGATACTTCGACAAAAAGATCGCGACTTTTATGCTGGGTGCACGCAACATTCGCAAAACATGCAACCTGGAAAACGCAGGCCCCATGACAGGCCGCTCTCAACCCTAAACCCGAAGCCCGAAGCCCTAAACCCCAAACCCTAAACCCTCAACCCTCAACCCTAAACCCTAAACCCTTAAGCTTAACCTTAAACCCTAACCCTAAACGCTCCTCCCTACGCCGGTCTTCACTCCGCACAGGCATCGAGCAAGATGGTCAGCTTGTGGATGTGGGCGGCCACATGTACAAAGTTCGTACCAAGACGCCTCTCGGCTTTTGTTGAAGCTTAGGGTTTAGGGTTTAGGTTAGGGCTTAGGGTTTAGGGTTTAGGGTTTAAGGTTTAGGGCTATTTGAAGCAGGGTTTATATTGCTATTTGGGGGTCCCTTGTTTTCGTAAACCCCCACATCCCCTAAACTCTACATGAATATTGCTGTTACTGGTGAGTGTGCCAAAAGCTTCCTTTTTAATATTGGTGAGCGTAGGTATTGGGTGTCCGTTTGGGGATACAAGGAATATCAACCCTACTTCGTATGGGTTGGTGGTCTCTTTAGTAGGGCAGATAGGTGGGGTTCGTATTAGGGCATTTAGGGGGGATCCCATTATTTAGGCATTTTTTTGTTTGGGTATGTTTTTTTGTTTTTTCGTGTTTTCTATGTATGTTGCCACTGGTCTTCTGCTTTGTTGTTGTTTCTGCTTTTGCTTTTCGCTTTTTGTTTTTCGCTCTTGTTTTGTTTTTATTCCGGACCCTATTTTAGGGGCTACGTAGATAAAGGTATGAGGGTAACAAATAAAGAGGCCCCACGCCTTTATCAGCTTAGGGGTTTATAGTGTTTCGGTTTCACCCGTTCGTCTTCCAAAGAAGGCAGCGCAAGGAATGCAAGCTCATCTAGGAAGCCACATAAGACGTGTAGAGTTTAGGGTGTCTGGAGGTAAGTCCCAGTCCTTAGAAGTTTATGCCCGGGTTACTTTTTGGATTCTGGAGAAACCGACAACCAAAAAATGTACCCGCACCCTCGTTTCCTGGGTGACATGAATTGGTCTCATGAACTCCAAGGGGGTTGAACGAAGCGCCCTTGGAAGCGTGACAGTCAGATTCATGCTTTGTGGTGGGCTTAGGGCTCAAAGACCTTTAAAAGGGTTCTTAGAGGGCCCTTAAAGGGGTTTACAGCTCGGAGGCCTCAAAACCCTAAACCCTGGACTCTAAACCCCAAACCACAAAAAGACGTCAAAAAGGGCTTCTAGGTCGGAGCCCTAAACCCCGAATCCTTGCCTGCCTTGTGCGAGTGTGAGAGCCGAAACGAAAGGAGTCTCAGCATGCTGTGGGTAGAAGATCCCAAACCCTAAACCCTAAACCCTAAAGCGCAGGTTCAAGATGGTGGATGAGCCAACGATCGAAGAGTTGACGGTGGAGGTGGGGTTTACCCGGATGCCCGGTGCTGTATGTGCGTTTAGGGTTTAGGGTTTAGGGTTTAGGGTTTAGGGTTTAGGGTTTAGGGTTTATAGGGTTTTGGGGGGGAAAGTCTAGGATCCGGTTCCATGGGGTGATGTCAGTGTTCTGGACATCAAGTGTGGGCACGGGCCGTTGCTCACCGTAGTGTCTCCAGGCTCAGAGAGAATTGAAGCTCAACAGACACGTGGCCGATTGCACGCAGAAGTACTGGAACTAAACCCTAAACCCTACACCCTAAACACTAAACCCAGAGTACCGGGAGCACGACGGTAGACCAACCCAAACGCCCTTCCAAAGATCCTCTTCGGGTTTAGGGTTTAGGGTTTCGGGTTTAGGGTTTCGGGTTTAGGGTTTAGGGTTTAGGGCCAGGGTTCCGGATGGTAGCCATGTGACATGGGTTTGAAGCGGTGCTCTCGGCGCAAAGAGGTGCTGACCGCAGCTGTTTCCCCAGAATCCATGCGTGGTTCAAGGCGGTAGCTTGCTTACTATTGTGTCACGTAAACCCTAAACCCTAAACCCTAAACTCTAGATGGCTGAGGGCTCGGATCTTGGCCCCGTGTCAAAGTCGCGGCGGACGCGCTTGGTCAGTCTGTCCGGCGAGAGCTGCGACTTTGTGGAGTCCTTTGCCACCAGGATCTCCATCAAAGACCTGCGGGCCAAGGTGGGTAAACCCTAAACCCTAAACCCTAAACCCTAAACCCTAAACCCTAAACCTTAAACCCTAAACCCTAAACCCGTCAAAGACCTGCGAAGGTGGCCGCCTCCAAGGGAGTGAAGCCGGCCCGTCTTCGCTTCATTCGCACAAGCAGCTTGCCGGAGACTCTGGAAGATGCTAGGTTGTCTTTTGGGATATAAAGGTTTAGGGTTTAGGGTTTAGGGTTTAGGGTTTAGGGTTTAGGGTTTAGGGTTTAGGGTTTAGGGTTTAGGGTTTAGGGTTTCTTTATATTTCCCTTATTTAGGCTTATAAGGGGCGCCCAAAATATGCTTATTTGTTTGAGGGGTTTAAATAAGGCTAGGATGCCCAGTAGTGCCCTTATTCCCCTTTTTGGTAGGTTTAGGTTCCCTTCTAAACCCCTTTAAGCAAACAAGGGCACCCTTTTTCATCCTAGGTTGCTGGGCAGCCTAGTAGGCTTATAAGGGGCGCCCCAAAAAAAAAATATATATATATATAGATAGATAGATAGATAGATATATATGTATATATATATATACTTGTTTGTTTTAGGGGCTTTAAATAAGGCCAACCCAGGATGATGATGAAGTGATCTACAAGTTCAGGCAGATCGATGGCAGGACCGAGCTCTGCTCCACCGGAGAGCCTTTACAGCTGGTGCTCGCGCCAGCTCTCCAGACCACGCTTCTTGGTTTAGGGTTTAGGGTTTAGGGTTTAGGGTTTAGGGTTTAGGGTTTAGGGTTTAGGGTTTAGGGTTTAGGGTTTAGGGCTATAATTGAGTAGCTGAGTGAGTACACTTGACACTTTTCGGGATACTATAATCCCGCAAAGAACTGAAAGTGTACACTTTTTTTGGGGGGGCTTATGAACTCAGCAAGTAAGGTTCACGGGGCGAGTAAAATGCCATTTAGACCACCGCTGCGAAGATGAACGCTATCAGGCTTGCACGTGGGAGGGTGACTGGGTGACGATTACCATGGAGCAGAGAGACCTTGGCCCTTCAATGAACGATGAGCTTCGTATCTTCATCGGTCACGTTGACTTGGTGCGCTATGGGCGCTTAAAGGACCCCCACCACAGACAACTAGAAACCTGGGGAAACAAAGACTCAGGCACTTTGAGGCTGGAAGTTTGCAAAAACATGTCGTGCCCACGGAAGGATGCTCCTGGTCGCTACCAGATCACCGGTTTGCAAGACCTTCGGCCCACTCTCGTTTTTGCTTCTTCGGACTGTCGCCAGGAACTGGGCACCCTTCAGCGGGGTGTTACCGTGGATGTTTTGGAAGTGCGGTTGCCGTGCGAGGCAAAGGGGCCTTACAGGAAGTTTGTGCTTGGGCGCATTGATTTCAATGGCGCGGAAGGGTGGATTCCTCTGTGTGACGGCAAGAAGGTCTATGCTAGGAGACTTGAGCAAGAGTCACTCTACAAGTTGGTCCTGTCGCGACGCTACCTGGTCGAGCGCGGTGAGTTCATGTATGAAGGCCTTGATATCTCAGAACTCTGGTTCGCGGAAGAGCGGGAGCGAAATGAGTTTGTCGCCGCGTTCCGTTCCTGGGAAGTCGCCAACCCACAGCCACCGTTGTGCAGGGACGAACCTTCGGAGGATGAAGATGAAGATGACGACGATTCAGATGAGTAGCAACAATCAAACCACCATTCTGCGGATGGATGCTTCTGAGATAAAGCAGACAATCAACACCATCGAGCCTGGCATTGCAATTGCAAAACTTTACCACACGCCCGAGCAAGGTTTGGCTGACCCGACATGCCTTGTTTTGTTGCGAATGCAATCCCTAGCCCCCCCCCCCTCCCCCACAAACCCCAAGCCTCTCCCGAAACCTTAAAACATATATATATATATATATGTATATACACCTCATATAGTCCCTACATACCTAAGTAGCCCATAAAATAACCCTTAAGGTCCCTGAGAAGGGCCCCTCCTGTAGTTACTTGAGACTTGCCCCTCCACCACGATAGCCAGCATCCGTTGATGTATAATCATCGGGACTTGGGTTTAGGGCTGACGGATTCTACAGAATTTACCCCTAAACCCTAAGCCCTAAGCCCTAAGCCTTAAGCCCATACACCTATTTCTGAGGATACTTTTGGGACACTCCGCTGGGGTTTTCAGGGTTTCGGGTCTCGGGAAGCTCGGCGTGGTGTGTTTGGAGCGAGGCAGGTACGAGCCTGGATTTTAGGGTTTAGGGTAAACCCTGAACCCTAAACCTGAGTCGCTGGCACCTTTGGAACATCGTCATGCCGCCATGGTGTCCTCACATTAGAAAACAGTCGTGTAGATTGAACCACGAATCCTTTTTGTCAAGCCACTGTCCGTGTTTTCCGGACACTACACAGACTGAAGTTGGACATGTTGCATCCCTGCAGTGTGCTTGCGAGGCTAAAAAACTAAACCTTGCTTAGGGGTTCAGGGTACTTCTAGCCCCAATTATAACTGTACAAACTGTACTTTAGAAGCCGCCTAAGTTCGAGACAAACTGCACTTTGAAGTGCCCCCCCTAAGTTGAAAACCCTCGCCCCCCCCCCCCCCCCCCCCCGCCCCAGACCCTAAACCCTAAACCCTAAACCCTAAGCCCTAAACCCTAAACCCTAAAACCCTAAACCCTAAACCCTAAACCCTAAACCCCAAACCTCCCCGAACCCCACCAGGTGGAGATGCTCAAGGCATGGCTTCCCCTCATGGTGAAGCTGGAGACCCCGACTTGAGTGGGCTTTTAGGGCTTGAGGGGTTTTGGGATTTGTAGGGTTTTTACGTGGTGTTTTTGGTTGAGTAGTGCTTTGGGGCTTGAGGGTTTTGGGGTTTGGAGGGTTTTGGGGTCTGTAGGGTTTTTAGGGCTTTAGGGCTTGAGGGTTTTGGGGTTTGTAGGGTTTTTAGGGCTTGAGGGCTGGAGCGTTTTGGGGTTTGTAGGGTTTTTAGGGCTTTAGGGCTTTAGGGTTTTGGGGTTTGTGGGGTTTTAAGGGGTGTTTTTGGTTTTGAGGCTTTTAGGGTTTTAGGTTTTTTTTTTTGGAGGGGGGAGGTTTTAGGGATTGAGGGGTTGAGGGTTTAGGGTGTTAGGGTTTCTTCGGTCTCAGGGTGTTTAGGGCTTTAGGGTTTTAGGGTTTTAGGGTTTCAGGGTTTTAGGGTTTCAGGACTTTTAGGACATTTTTGGGCTCCCGGGCTTGGAGGGTTGTTTCCGTGTCTTTGTGTGGCGAAGTAGCGTCTTGGTTTGAGACTTTGTTAGTTTGGTGTCGTCAATGTAGGTTCAAAGGTGTTTTTGTTTGGGTTTTTCTAGGGTGTGCTTTTCCTTGTTTCAGTAAGGGGGTGTTGTGCTTAGGCTTCGGGAGTTTTGGGGCTCGCATGTTGCTGCTTGAGGGTTCGCATGTTGTTGCTTGAGGGTTCTCCTCTCTCTCTCTCTCTCTCCCCTCTCTCTCTCTCTATGTTATGTAGAGAGTTACTTTCAATAGCAGCCCAAAGAGCGAATCAGTTAGGAAGTTAGGCCGTATATTGGGCACCGTATAGTTGTGCGAAACAGATGCGCTCCGAGCCAACTCGCAGGAGGAGAGTCTGGAGCGCAGCGCCCCCCCTCATCAGATTAATCGCAAAGCTGAAAGATGCAGCATTCCTGTACTCTGCGTCAAGACGAAACCGACAAGCCACTCATGCAGGTGTTGCAAGACGGGGGCTCAGGCACATTTGCGAATCCATAGTCATAGCAGATACCCCTTACATATAGCAGCGCTCCATGCAACCACCATGACCTGGGAGCCCTGCAAGGACAGCAGCTTCGACGTCAACCTCAACAATGCAGACGACCCTGAAGTCCTACAGTCCATAGAAAAGACTTTGCGCGGCGACAAGAGCCACTGACAGCTTCTGGGGGGGGGGATCTTGAAAGCGGATCTGGCGAAAATCCTGTAAAGCCCCAAGGGTCTTATTCTAAAGGGCCCCCAGAGAGTCTAGTTGTCCTTATCCACCGGGTTTGCAATTGACTACTAGAAAAAACCCTAACCCATAAACCCTAAACCCTCTAGTGTTAAGGGTTTAGGAAAAATTAAACACATGCGGCTGCTTCGACAAACCAGCTGAGAAGACTGCCCCCCAGACAACGCTGTCCCAGAACTACAGCCACCCAACGAGTCCAATGCCCCTTACTTCAATCATCGCGCGGGGTTACCTTCTGGGGTCCTTACTATAAGGGGCTCCTACTATTTTGGGGGTCTATACTAGGGATCATGATCTAAACCCCCCATATCAAGAGTCCCTATATACATTAGCCCTAAACCCTAAACCCTAAACCCTAAACCCTAAACCCTAAACCCTAAACCCTAAACGGGTATTGGGCTCTTTGGGCATCGGGGCCCATGCTGTCCCATTCTTCCGTGGGGCGGACAGCGGCCCCCTTGCGAACAGAAGCTGCGAGCGCCGCGGAACCCCATGGAGTTGAAGCCCCAAACCTGGGTTTAGGGTTTAGGGTTTAGGGTTTAGGGTTTAGGGCTTAGGGTTTAGGGTTTAGGGTTTGCTCCTAATGGAGTACTTTTGTGGTGTGGTATACGATAACCCCCTTACAAACCCAAAAAAAGAACCCAAGCCCTACCTATGTAGTACCTTCTGTGATGCAGTATACCATATCCCTCAGAAAGGAACCCGAACAGGAACCTCAGGCACAGGCTCACATGAGGCCCTTTCTGCCCAGATTTCGGCGCCATCCTCAAACGCTCTACACCTCATAGGGTTGGAAAAAAGAAGAGTATTCCCTTGCGGCCCCCTATACAATTACGCTATACTAACCCCAAATACCTATGTTTAATCCTTAACGCCCCTATGAAGCACACGTGCAGAGCCTGAACCCCTAAACCCTACACTAAACTGGTCGTAATCCCTGAGCCCTAAACCCTAAACCCTAATAAATGAGATTTAGGGTTCTTTGGCTGCCTCCTCCCCCACCCCCCGACCTCACCACTATCATATGGCGAGATCTTAGGACACGCACAGACACCTAAACCCTGAACCATTGTTGTTTATTGTCGATTTTGTTGTGAATCAGGGTGGTGAATCGGTCTTGTTCCTGAAATGAGGTTGCAGGATTCTGGGTGTGCGCAGAAGTAGGAGCAGGGCACGAAAGGGTGCTTGCTGAACTTGGCAATGCAAATGAGGGCAAAGTTTAAAAAGCAGCTACTTTCGGGCTCTTTGGGGGAGGAGTGGGACGAAGATTGTTCTAGCAGGACTTTTTTGGCATCAGTGAGGCGGTTTAGGGTTAGGTACGAGTAGCAAGGCGCTCCACGTATTGCGTGTGGCATATGAGCCCGGACATGTTGTGGAGTCAGGGCTTGCGGCTTTCGATCGGAATCTTTGGTGTGGGTTTTGTTATACGAGTTTATTAGGTGTCATATAGGGGTTCGGCGGCTTAAGCAGATTCGGGTTTTGTGGCTGAGGAAGGGAGGAGGAAGGACTGTCATGACTTCGCAGCAGCAAACCTCCTGCAAGAACTTGCAGGGCAGACCTGTCATTGCAGAGGCAGGGGTAAAGAGGGCCGAATTGGAATGTTCCCCATTTAAACTAACAGCCCTTACATGTGAGTGTGAGTGTGTGTGTGTGTTTCTTTGCAGAGCGTGGCGCTATCTACCGTGGCATGTCACATGGAACTACCTACATGCCGACAGCATGTATATGTATGTATGTATTGATGTGTATATATATAGAACATACAGAATATATATATATATGTATGTATGTATGTATGTATGTATGTATGTATGTATGTGTATATATACACACATATACATACGTATATATATATATATATATATGGTCAGCCCCCCCCCATGATCCACACCTATGGTTTTCCTGTCTTCGTCTTTGTCTGATTTTCTGCTTTTTCCTCGGGAAAATGCAGTAAAAACTGCACTGGAATACAAAAAGCTCCATTATATTATCCTCTATGAAAACACTAGTGTTTTTAATGTGCATTTTGCTTCTGAAACTTGTGTCTTGCGGCTCCATAAAATTTTAGAAGGGTAGCCATTTAGAAGTTTAAGGCTTTTCAGGGTTTTAGGGGTTTGTGAAAATTTAGATGATCTGTAGAAGGCACCGGGGCTTCCCCAGACCATTTGCAATTTAAAAAGTCCTTAAAAGGGGCAGCCCTTTTCAAATTTGAAGGGCTTTAAGGTATTTAAAGCCTTTCAAAAACTTCAAGATTTAAAGGATCTTAAAAGGCATTAAAGCCCTTAAACAAGCTCGAAACGTTTATCCCTTAAAAGTCTAAAATTCCTTAAAATTTAAAACGGGCAGCCGTTCGAAATTCAGGAAGTTACGGATTTTAGAATTGAACATCCAAAAAATCTTTATAAAGTTTAAAAGGACAGCCATTTGCAACTGTAAGAATTTCAGGGTTTTACGGATTTGTAAAAATTTATATTGTCTGGGGAAAGCAACGGGGCTTCTCCAGACCAAAGGCATCTTCAAAAATCTCGAAAATCCGCAAAGGGCAGCCACTTACATTACATACGTAAGCAATGTAAGGTCTTTAAAAGGCTTAAAACCTTCATAATCCTGAGAATGTTTAAACAGAAGCTTAAAGATTTTAATAAGATTTTAAGGATTTTAAAAGTTTAGATGGTCTGGGGAAGCCCCAGTGCCTTCCCCAGATCATGTAAACTTGCAAAAACCCTTAAACCCCTTAACCCTAAAAACCAAACCCGAAACCCTTAACACTAAACCCTAAACACTCAGCACCAGACCCTAAACACACCCAAAAACTTAACACTAAGCCCTTAGCACAAACCCCAAACACTTAACATGAAACCCTAAACACTTAAGCACTAGACCCTAAACACTAAACCCTAAACACTTACAGACTACACCCTAAAAACTAAACTTTAAGCATTACACACTAAACCCTGAGCACTAGTAAAAACCCTTTAAACCCTTAATCCAAAAAACCAAACCCGAAACCCTTAGCACTAAACCCTAAACACTCAGCACTAGACCCTAAACACTAACCCTCAAAACTTAACACTAGGCCCACGAACCCCAAACACTTGACACGAAACCCTAAACACTTAAGCACTACTAAACCCTAAACACTCAGCACCAGACCCTAAACACTAACCCTAACAACTTAACACTAAGCCCTTAGCACAAACCCCAAACACTTAACAGGAAACCCTAAACACTTAAGCACTAGACCCTAAACACTAAACCCTGAACACTTAAAGACTACACCCTAAAAACCTAAACCCTAAACATTACACACTAAACCCTACACACTAAACCCTGAACACCAGTAAAAATCCTTAAAAACCGCGCAACCCCAAAAAAAACGAAACGCTTAGCACTGAACCCTAAACACTCAGCACTAGACCCTAAACACTAACCCTAAAAGCTTAACACTAAGCCTTTAGCACGAACCCCAAACACTGAACACGAAACCCTAAACACTTAAGCACTAAACCCTTACTAAACACTAAACCACTACACCCTAAGCACTAAACCCTAAACATTACACACTAAACCCTACACACTAAACCCTGAAAACTAAACCCTAAACCCGAAACAGAAGGATTTTTCAAGTTGTCAATGGTCTGGGGAAGCCCCGGTGCCTTCCCCAGATCATTCAAATTTGTAAAACCCTTAAATCCCTTAACCTAAAAACCAAACCCGAAACCTTTAACACTAAACCCTAAACACTAGCCCTAACAACTTAACACTAAGCCCTAGCACAAACCCCAAACACTTAGCACGAAACCCTAAACACTTAAGCACTTAACCCAAGAACTAAACCTTACATATTTCAAACTAAACCCTAAACATTAGACACTAAGCCCTGAACACTAAACCCTAAACCTTAAACAGTAAACCCCAAAGCCGGAACCTCGAGCCCTACTAAATCTAAACCTGAAACCAAAAACCCGTCGGGGTTTCAGATGCTTACTGTTAGGGTTTCAAAGTTTAGGGTTTTATTTGGGGTTTAGCCGAGCCGCTTGACCCTAAACCCTAAACCCTTAACTTAACACTCAACCCTAAACACAAAACACTAAACCCTGAAACCTACACACTAAAACCTAAACACTAGATTTCCAGAAAAAATCTGGAGTACCCGGGCCCCGGACTCCAGACACTAGATTTCCAGAAAAAATCTGGAGTACCCGGGCCCCGGACTCCAAACACTAGATTTCCAGAAAAAATCTGGAGTACCCCGGCCCCGGACTCCCGACTCCAGATTTCCACTAAAATCTGGAGTACCCGGGCCCCGGACTCCAGACTCCAGATTTCCAGAAAAATTCTGGAGTACCCGGGCCCCGGACTCCAGACTCCAGATTTCCAGAAAAAATCTGGAGTACCGGGGCCCCGCCCTCCAGACTCCAGATTTCCAGAAAAAATCTGGAGTACCGGGGCCCCGGACTCCAGACTCCAGATTTCCAGAAAAAATCTGGAGTACCGGGGCCCCGCCCTCCAGACTCCAGATTTCCAGAAAAAATCTGGAGTACCCGGGCCCCGGACTCCAGACTCCAGATTTCCAGAAAAAATCTGGAGTACCCGGGCCCCAGACTCCAGATTACAGACTCCAGAATCTGGAGTCCAGGGTCCCGGTACTCCAGATTTTTTCTGGAAATCTGGAGTCTGGAGTCTGGAGGTACTCCAGATTTTTTCTGGAAATCTGGAGTCTGGAGTCCGGGGCCCGGGTACTCCAGATATTTTCTGGAAATCTGGAGTCTGGAGTCTGGGTGTACTCCAGATTTTTTTCTGGACATCTGGAGTCTGGAGTCCGGCATACTCCAGATTTTTTCTGGAAATCTGGAGTCTGGAGTCCCCCCCCTCCCCAAACCCCCTTCCCGAGGCCAAATGTGTGGATCATGGGGGGGGGGCGAGCATATATATATACCCATATATATATGTATATAAATAGTGATTAGCCCTCTTCCACCGATTCGTGGGTTCTGGGCTGGCGGGGGGGTTTTGAAAAACCTCCTGGCCTTGCTGTACTCTGACATGAAGTAGGGGCTATTTTGCGGTGATACAGGGGGTTGTTTAGGAGATACTTGCGAGAAGACCTACCCCAAACAGTGGCCCGCCACAGCTAGTGTAGACGTCAAATTTCCAAGCCCAAAAAACAACCCGAAACCTATGTGGGTGGAGGGTGTCGCCCTGGTCTTTAGCAGGGACTGGGGGAATTAGGTACCCTGTAAGGGGTATATTTCGGGGAACATAGGATACCTCTGAACCCCTAAATTCCCGGAATTCTCCAAACCTAGATTCCCTTAAAAAAACCCTAAGTTGCTTAAATTCCCTAAGCTCTAAACCCAAAATTCCGGACTACGAACCAGTAAGATGTGGGCAACCTAAACCCTAAACCCTAAATTCCCCTACTACGATGCAGTAAGATGCATCCTCTACTACAATGCAGTAAGATGCTGGGCCGTGGGAGGTCCCCTGCTTTGGTAGTAGAGAACTGCGCGAAGCCGCGCGGATCCCAGGTGGCCTTCGGAGGCTTCTTGGGGTTTTGGGGATTTGCAGGAGAGACACGAGAGATTGGGTTTAGGGAGATTGGGTTTAGGGTTTAGGGTTTAGGGAGTAGGGTTTAGGGTTTAGGGTTTAGGGTTTAGGGTTCAGGCTTCAGAGGTCCGCGATAAAAAAGGGTTTATGCTTCAGAGGTCCGTGTTAAAAAAGGGTTTAGGGTTTAGGGTTTAGGGTTTAGGGTTGCGAAGCCAGTCCTTCTATCATCGGGCTAACCACAGAATCCTGAACCATGTCACCCTACCGACAAAGCCCTACCAACCAAGGTTGTCCTTCGGGCATCGGGCTAACCACAGAATCCTTAACCATGTCGCCCTTCTGACAAAGCTCTACTAAGCAAGATTGTTGTTTGGATGGTATTTTGGGACACTCCTTCATTGTGGGAATTGGGTGCCAGCGGTCGTTCAGTTGTAGCTTTTTTTTTGTCAGAACAGAAGGGGTTAAGCCTGGGATGTCCTGCGGCCATAGATGGTGAGCCTGGTGCTTGACACCCTATAGCCCCCCTAACCCCCTAAACCCTAAACCCTAAACCCTAAACCCTAAACCCCTCGCTCCACCCTACAAGATCCTCCCGCCGCGACTTCCTCTGGCTCAGCTAGGGCCAAACTTCCTTCCTCTGCGCGCCAAAGAGCCGTTCTGGCTGCCATGCCGCGCGGGCGCGGGCGCCTGCGAACGCCCACCGTATGCCCTCCGGGCGGCATGAATCCGAGACCTGAAGTTCTCCAAAGAGCCCAATACCCCTTACATAAGGAAAACATATTCAGGATCCATTGATAATCTATTCCTTAATCAAGGGGTATTGGGCTCTCTGGGTATCCTGAATTTTCCGGGGTCGGTCATAGGCTAGAGGCTTCATAGGATTGAGCGTGCTGGGGTTTAGTTTAGGGGTGTTGATGGGTGTTGGCTTTGGAGCTCATGATCGTGATTGCCCAAGAACTTCCAGATATAGCCCTCTCGCCTACTTGGAGGTTCGTGGTACCTATAAATCCAACAAAAACTGCACGTTTTAACCCACGAATACGCCCCTTAAGTGCCCTAACATGGTTATAAGTACAGTCATAAGTACAGTTAGAGCTGGTTAATAACTACCATGAACCTCCAAGTATTGCTCTGACCCTACCCTAAACCCTGAACCCTAAACCCTAAACCCTAAACCCGAAAAGACTGCAAGAGCCACCAGGCGCCTCACGCGATCCTTAGATCATGGAGCAGAATCCCAAGATCACCCCTTCTAGGGAGAGTAAGCCCTGTGTTGCCCTTTTAAGGAAGAACCTGTTCTTTCTTTTGGGGAGGGGGGGGGAGGGAGGGTGGCTTCTTAAGCCCTCGCAATTTTGCCGTAATCCGAGCCTAATTGCACCAACAAATTCAAGCCTCGGTCTAGGTTCAGACCAAAGTCACTTTTGAAGTCCCTGTGAAGAAGACAGGAGGATTGGCATGTTCACCCTTTCCTTTCTGACAGTCCTTAATGGGATTACAGTAGGGGTACTATAATCCCTCCGAAGGACTGTTAGTACAAGGGGGAACAGCCCAACGTGAGGAACCCAGAGCAAGAAGTTCCAACCTGTTTCGGTTACTTGTGATACCTCTGGAGTCTTAACCCTAAACCCTAAACCCTAAACCCTAAACCCTAAACCCTAAACCCTAAACCCTAAACCTCAGGCCTCTTGGCGGCCCTGGCCGCATGGGGCAGCTGGCGCGCGGCGTCCTCCCAACAGTTTGTGCCGAGCCCTGGGTCGCAGGGGCTTGCTTTGGGGCTTTGGGCTCCAAAAGGTTTAGGGTTTAGGGTTTAGGGTTTGCGGTTTGGGGTTTAGGGTTTGGGGTTTAGGGTTTCAGGGCTTCTGCGCATGCCGGGGCCCTAACCCCTGGGCCCCAACCCTTTCCAAAAAGGCGGTTAGGCCCCTTGCAAGCCCGAACCCGACGTCTAAACGCCATCTGAAACTCCTAGAGCCCCAACACCTTTCAGGCCCCTCAAATCCTCAAGTAGCCCAACAAAAGCCTAAGCCAACAACTGCCAGGTCCCTAAACGCTATAAATCTTAAACTGTCTTAAACCCCAAACACCAAACCCCAAACCCTAAACCCCATAAATCCTCAACCCTAAACCCTAAACCCCCTAAACCCTTAAACCCTCCATGCTCTCCCTTGAGACAGCGAGGATCTCAGCAAGAGCGCCGGCACAAGAGCTTCTGGTGCAAACCGGCCGCCCCTTGGGCCATCCGGACAGTGTCTGGGGTTTAGGGTTCAGGGTTCAGGGTTCAGGGTTTAGGGTTTAGGGTCTTTAAACCCTAAACCCTGAACCCTAAATCCTAAACTACTAAAACCTTTTCAGATGCTTTCGGAGGGTTGGTTTTTCATAGGACTGCCACTTGGGCTATAAAAAGGGGTGGGGGGAGCCTCAGAGACAAACCCTAAACCCAAAAAAATAAAGCCCTTTATAAGAGCATATATGACCTTCAAAGACCCTTTTCACAAAAACTGTAAGAAGTTATCTAAGCCGATTAGAAAGCTACACAAATAGGTCTAAACAAACGCCAAAAAACAAAAAACCGAAGGAACGGTGACTCGCTATCTAGACATCATTCTTTATATATTTTTAGAATATATGTATATATATATATATAGATGTTGACGACATACTATGTACAAGTATATGTATTTGCAAAAGGAAGTCAATTGAAGATCAGGGCCTGGTGGCTCAGAGAGCTGGACCAAAGCCGCCGTCGCCACACTGCTGGCGGTGCCCACGGCGGCCGTGGCAGAGGCCATCGGTTCCCGCTGAGGGTTTATTGATTTAGGGGTTGGTGGTTTTTATACCTATAAATATTGATATATATATATATATATATACATACATATATATATATACACATACATACATACATACATACATACATACATACATACATACATACATACATACATACCATGTAAATACAGAAATGCATAAAGACAAATGCATATGTTTACATATATATATATATGTATATATATATATAGAGAAAGCGAGAGAGAGAGAGAGAGAGAGAGAGAGAGAGACAGAGAGAGAGAGCTTGTCGTCTCACGCCGACTCGAGCTGTGACATCAAGGGCGCGCCCAGCGCGCGGAGGTTCAGGGACTTCTGCCCTGTCCTCCATGCCCGGTAGAAGAAGAAGACAAAGAAGAAGAAGAAGAAGAAGAAGAAGAAGAAGAAGAAGAAGAAGAAGAAGAGAGAGGGAGAGGCTGAAGGTTTGGAAAGTAGGGAAGGCTCGGGAAGGGGTATCGGTTTGCTTTTTTTGGGCTTCCAGTTCTTTAGACGCGGTTGTTGTCCCAGCAGAGGCAAACTCAGGGTTTCGGGTTCGGGGTTTATGGTTTAGGCCTAAAGGGGTTAACCTGCAGCAGCAAAGCACCAACCAGGAGTCGTTTCTTGCACCTGGCTAGGATGGTGGTGATTGGTTCGACCCCTTTGTCAGCTTGAATGCCAACATCATCGAGGCGATGGCGGGTTTTCGGGAGAATGATCGATGGTTCAGGGTTTAGGGTTTAGGGGTTGGATGCCCCTGATACTAACAGTCCTCAATAGGGATTATAGTACCCCCGATTATAGTCCCTAGTAAGGACTGTTAGTGCAAGGAGGAACATCCCAAATCGAGTGTCCCTGAATTCAACCGCTTGCCCCGAAGCCCTTCTTTTTTCTCCCACAGAGTCAAAAGCCCTCAAGACAACCTAAACCCTAGACCCTACTTGGAAGCTCGTTTGACTTGATAAGTCGACTTAGTATCCCCTTAGAAACCCCTGATGGGAATCCCCACAACCCAGCCTTGCTAACCCCACTTACGAAGTTGAGCATGCGAAGGAGTAACAGGGTGCTGTTGGAAGCCGAAACCTCGCTTGCCAAAGTGTGAGCCTTACTTAGTCCCTTCTTGTAGGGTTCAAAAAGGGTTTAGGGTTTAGGGTTCAAAACGGGTCTAGGGTTTGGGATGTCATTGGCTTGAGGGCCTTATAAACCTTGTTACGCGAAGAACTAGGCCCCTTTGCTTCTTCCCAGCTTCGGTTGCCGGGGGATCTGGGAAAAGCCCTAATCCCTAAACCTTGAACCCTGAACCCTGAACCCTAAACCCTAAACCCTTGGACACATCACCCAGAGGCCATCGACAGTGTGATTGGATCTGCTGGTGCAGCAGTCATCCTGTACACCATCTTTATCAAGGCGCTATGGGGCGCTGTAGGGGGTTTAGGGTTTAGGGTTGAGGGTTGAGGGTTGAGGGTTGAGGGTTGAAGGTTTAGGGTTTAGGGTTTAGGGTTTAGGGTTTAGGGTTTAGGGTCAGGGTCGAGGGTTTTGGGTTTCGCGGCTGCGTCGTGCAGGGTAGAGTAGGGTTGAGGCAGGGCTTCGGGTTAAGGGTACAGGGCTGAGGGCTTATATTGTTTTGGGCTTACGTTCTGGGACGCAGCGGGTGTAGCGAAAGAAGCTACCTTCATAAGCCTAAACGATTCAACCCCAGAACCCGGTGCACGCTCAAGCAGGTTGTAACATTTCCGCTGCAGCAGCCGGCGTTGCGAACGACTGCAATGCTACAGCTGCTCGGAGTTCTTTTCATCTTGATGGTTTTAAGGTTCATGAAGCCCTAAACCATAAACCCTAAACCCTATACGCGTGCAAGATCTCCGCTTCTAAGGCAGGTTGCCGGTTCACGCATGGCAGCGTGCCCCAGATAGCGTACCCATGAGCTTATATAGGATTGAGGGCTTTAGGGGGTTTAGGAGAGCTTTAGGGTTTAGGGTTTGGGGTTTAGGGTGTTCAGGGTTTGGGTTAGGGTTTGGGGTTTGGGGTTTAGGGTTTGGGGTTTAGGGTTTAGGGTGTTCAGGGTTTCGGGCAACATCCTCAAGTTTGCTTTCCCAGCGTGCAGGCTCAGGCTGGGCAGAGTCGGGCGTGTCTGCTCCAAGCCCTAAACCCCTAACCCCTAAACCCCAAACCCTAAACCCTAAACCCTGAACCAGAGTGTCAGCTAGGCGGGTGGCAAAAAAAAACCCCTGAACCCCAAACCCCAAACCCTAAACCCCAAACCCTGCGGAGGTCGGCAGTCTTTGGCTAGCAAAGGAAGCCCTAAACCTAAACCGCAAAGCAAGCTCGTTGCGAACCTGCGAAGGAGGGGGCAGGGCCCTTAAATCTCAATTTCCCTTGCAGGACTTCGGGTTGGATTTGGTGGCTGGATTGGACGAATTGATTTTTCAAAAAGATTTTTAGGGTTTAGGGTTTAGGGTGGTTGGGGATGTGTCTGTGTGTGTGTGCGTCTCCGAGTGGAGGCCTTCAGAAGCTGCTTAGGGTTTTAGGGTTTAGGGGTTTCGGGTTTAGCGTTTAGGGGTAGGGTTTAGGGTCATCCAGCCAGGATGCTGACGCCACAGTTGGACGAGATCAATCGGCAATATGCCGATGACGAGGACACGTCGACTCAACTGTTGATTTTTGGCCCCCTGAAGCTAAACGTACCTCGTCCTTAAGGGATGGGGGGTTCATCGGGGGTTAGGGTTGAGGGTTTAGGGTTTAGGCTTTAGGCTTTAGGGCTTGGGATAGGTACCTAGGGATCCTTAGAGAGCCTTAGGGAGTAGTGGGGTTACATACCCCCCTTGAACCCCCCTCCCTCAATAAATTCGATACTCCGCGTGTGATCAGAACCGGCAATGTGGATATTTCGTACTAGAGTGTGACCGGGGGGGGGGGTGGGGGATCAATGCTGTAGGGGTTCAGGTAAGAGTTTAGGGCGTACCATGGAGAGCCCCCCCAAGTCTGATACCCGAACCCTAAACTCTAAACCCTAGTTAGGATGCCCAGTAGTGCCCTTATTCCCTTTTTTGGGGCTCTAGGTTCCCCTATAAACCCCTTTAAGCAAAAAAGGGCACCCTTTTTAATCCTAGGTTACTGGGCAACCTAGCTAGTTAAGGGTGTTAGGGCGGGGTTTTTGGCGTAGAGCTCCCTGAGGCATTGGGGTCTCCTCAAGAAGATGCCCTGACCCGAAGCCTAACACCTTAGCCGTGTGGGGTTCTGGGTTCAGGGTTTGGGGTGTAGGGTTGAGGGTTTCAGGGTCCGCACCCCTGCTGCAAAAGGGTGTAGAGTGTAGGGTTGCAACCCTTAGGCCCGAACCGCAGACTCCCCCATCCCCAAGTTGAGGGTCTGAAAGCTCGGGCTTTGGTGTTTGCAAAAAATGCCTTGACAACAAGTAACCCATTACGATGAGTTATGGTGTCTTCCTGCTAACTCTTGTTGATCATGAATGGATCTTTCAACAAAATAAGGCCCCTAAAGCCCATGCGAACAGCTCTTAATCGGGATTATCGTACCCCCTATTCTAATCCCCAGTCAGGACTGTTAGTATAAGGGGAATTAGGGTTTAGGGTTTAGGATCTAGGGTTTAGGGTTTAGGGTTTAGGGTTAAAAGTAAACTGGGCATCTGGTCCTCCCGGAGTCCGGGAAAGGACAAGAAGGGCAAGCTGCTACGGGAGCTCTATGCCAAGGCGGGCTTGAGGGTTTAGGGTTTAGGGTTTAGGGTTTAGGGTTTAGCGTTTGCTGAGGGTTCCCCGAAGCCCCAGAACCCAAACCCTTGTGAGCACCTGAGCCCTGAACCCGTGCACCCCAGATCCATAAAACCAAGATCACGGAACGCTAAACCCTAGCCCTAAACCCTAAACCCTAGACCTGAACCGAAATCCAGGGCCCTCACATATCTTGGTGTCGGCTTTGGACACGTGGAAGGCTTTGGTAGGCCACTTAGGCCAGAAAGGGGGGTTGCCCGAAACCCTCAACCCTAAACCCTAAACCCTAAACCCTAAACCATCCAACGGTACACCCATGTCCAGCAATCCCTAGGACAGGACTAGGGACTCCATCTCCAATCCAAGCATATGGCGAGCTCCTAGATTGATGGCCGAGTTCGGGGTTTAGGGTTTCGGGTTTCGGGTTTAGGGTTTAGGGTTTAGGGCTTAGGGTACTGAAGGAACTGTATTCTAGCCAGGGCCGCAAAAATGGCCATCAAAGGTTTAGAGAGCAACTTACTGACCTTACTTGCTAACTCAAAAGGGGCTTCCAAGTAAGCCCCCCAAACCCTAAGCCCTAAGCCCTAAACACCCTGAACCCTAAAAACCCTAAACCCTAAACACCATAAACCCTAAAAACCCTAAACACCCCAAACCCTAAGCCCTGAACCCTTGGATGAGGTCGGGCTCAACCCATTCCTCTCGCTGGTTCCGATTCTGTGCCCCAAGTGGCAGAGAGTGCGCTGACTCCCAAGTCCCATAAACTCCGGTTTTGGGTTTTGGGTTTCGGGCCTTTTGTATATTCATACAGTATGAGGACAGAAAGTCTGGAAACAACAAAAAAGAATCATAACTAGGGTGCAGAGTTTTTGGGTAGTTGCATTAACTGCACCTGTCACCAAACCAGAAACCTGAGAACCTGAAACCACGACACCCCTGTTTAGAGCTACAGTGGGTGTTTAGGATTGAGGGTTTAGGGTTTATGGTTTGGGGTTTAGGGTTTTGGTGAGCACGTCGGTGTGTCGGGTTCGCTTGCTGTGCTTCTTTATAGGGAGGCAAACGATTTAAGATTCGTCGCGTTTTGGTCGTTCTCTAGGACCCAGAGTAGACAATGGGTCCCTTGTTTTCGGGTTTAGGTTCAGTTCTCAGTCCTTTAGACCAAAATTTATATCCCCCTTGGGAATTATTATTTCTATTTTTGTTTATATCAAACACAAGAGGATATTAGTAATATGATATTTCTATTAAGGTTCTCACGGGAGTAAAGAAAAGAGCCCCTCTTCTGTTTCCTAGGTTACTCTTGGGTTTAGTTCTTGGGCTGCTGAGGCCTGTTTTCTTCTCGATGGTTCCCTACTCCCCCAAAACCCCTGCCAACATAATCCCCACACCCCCCTACATATATATATATATATATATACACACATATATATATAATACATATACATATACACATACATACATATATATATATATAGAGGTATAAAATGCAAGTATACAAATATAGTGCTACAAAAGGTACTATAAAACAGACCAACAAGAAGCGACTTAAAGGTTCCAAATTCCGCTTTTCGTGGCGCTCTTCCGCGCCATCGGGCGCCTGGCCGACCAGGACGACCACTTCAAGGACCCCTTTCGGGGGGTTTTAGGGTTCAGGGGTTTAGGGTTTAGGGTTTGGGGTTTAGGGTTTAGGGTTTAGGGTTTGGGGTTTAGGGTTTAGGGCTCAGAGAGCTGGGTTCGGGTTTTAGGGTCCAGGGTTCAGGGTTTAGGGGTTTGGTGTGGCGGGCTCTGTATCAAGGGATTCAGACTCGGACCCCTAAGGTTGTACCCCTAAAGGTTCCCCTGAATATACTCCTGATATGCCTTTCAGATCCCCTTAGGATTCCTTAACACTTAAAATAAGGGACCCCCAACCCAAAGCAAAGGGTACAACCTCAAGGGTCCAGGTAGAACCCTTGGACTGCAGGCTTTAGATTTGTGGGAGCTATGCATCTGGCACCTGCCCCTGCTTCTCCGCCCCCTTGTCAAACCGCCCCCCTTTTGTCAGTCGGGTTGCGAGGAAATCTTAAAGTCTTAAAGCCGAGCATAGGGCTCCGCTAAGCGGTTGTATATCCTCATAGGTTAAATGTGTGTATATATAATTTTTATTTAGAAAGAAAGGTACATACATTTTGTCGTATATACTGTAGAGTCTAGTTGCTACCATGCGCATTATCCAGGGTAGCTAGTGACCTATTCCTTGCATATCCACTAGAGCCTGCATGTGAAGGCTCGCCAGTCGGCTGGGGCTGTCCCGCTGCTCGTTGAAAAAGGTTTAGGTTTAGGGGTTAGAGTTTAGGGTTTAAGGTTTAGGGTTTAGGGTTTAGCTGGCCAAGAGGTGGCCAACTTTGCGTGCCTCGCAGCGTTGCACCACACCCATCCCCCCCCCCCCCCCCACAGCAAGCCATGCAAAGATTTTTTGAGGAGCCATTTCTCTGGATTCCCAGCCTAGCTGGCCCTGTGAGTCAGGGGAAGCCCAGCAGCCTGGATTGCAGTTTTCCTTGAGGAGTTCTGGCTTATGAGATGAGGGCTTACAGGGCTTTTAAGTGGGGTTGATGACGGGCTTGCGATTCCTTGGGTTTCTACTATTCTCTGAAGAACCCCACAAGAACATAAAAGAATAATGCCTAGATTGCCCGTACAAGGAATCCTATTTTGTGTTTTTGGGGGGGGCTCTTAAGCAAACAGTAGGTTTGGGGTTTAGGGTTTAGGGCTCCGAGGTCCGAGTTAAACGGGTTTTGGAACATCAAGGGCAGTGGGCTACATTCGAAGTTTAGGGTTTAGGGTTTAGGGTTTAGGGTTTAGGGTTTAGGGTTTAGGGTTTAGGGTTTAGGGTTTAGGGTTCACAAGGGTTTAGGGTCCCACAACTTTCCTGGCCGGCGCTGCGAGCCCGGATTCATGGAGGGGGGGGGGGGGGGGGGGGGGGGGGGGGGGGGGGAGGAGACTGAACAGCCACGAGCCCTACACCCTGAACTCTAAGCCCTAAGTCCCCCAAATAGTGCAGTGAGTCAGCTCGGCGGGTGGCAAAAAAGGCCTAACCCTAAAATCTACAGCCCTAAGCCCCCAAACCCTAAACCTCGAAACCCTAAACCCCTAAACCCCACAAAGATACACGAAAGCAAAAATAGCGAAACCCTAAATCCCTAAACCCTACACCCCTAAACCCCTAAACCCCTCAAACCCTAAACCCCTCAAACCCTAAACCCTAAGCCCTAAGCCCTAAGCCCTAAACCTCAATCCCTGGCAAAGGTTTGGATTGGCTTCTGAAGACCCGCTCCAGCGAGGCTTTTGAGCCACTGGTGGGTTGGCAGGACATCGCCTGGCTTTCAAAGAGCATAGGTTTAGGGTTTAGGGTTTAGGGCATATGGCCCCTTTTTGGCTGTCCGAAAACAGGGGGCCGCCTTATGACCCCAAAAGGGGCCATACTTTAGAGAAGTGACCAGATAACAGTTCAACAAAACAAGAATATTTTTCTAGTAAGAACATAATAGGAACATAGTCCGAATGTAAAAACACATGAAAAGATATTATCGAAATATCCTAGTAGAGAAGTAGGGGATTAAAGGTTAGGGGGTGAGGGTTTTAGTGAATTGGGGAGTTGAGGGATTAGGGTTTAGGGTTTAGGGAATCAGGAGATTGCGGTCTAGGGAATTAGGGAAACAGGTGGTGCCTCGTCTATCCCCTATACTCGCCTCAAAACGAACCTAACACCCTCGTTCCCTTTCAGACGCTACCAAGAACCAGTAAATGCTGTTGTCAAGCCCGCGCGCGTGAGCCCGGTGTCATTGAGGTGTCGTAGTGTTCGGGAACAGGTCAGAGTTGGATTTGGCTTGACATGGAGACTGCTGCAGGATGCCGCGATGTACTGCGTGCTGCCCTTGCTGCTTGGCCCGATGGGAAAAACCACGGTTTAGGGTTTAGGGTTTAGGGTTTAGGGTTTCCTACAAGCCTTGAACATCTTTTCAGGAACCTGCTTCGTGGAGAGAGAGAGCCCGGTCACATGTCGGCTTCCAGCCGGCTGCAGGTGGCCGGCCAAGAAGCATTCCTTGAGTCGCAGCAAACCCAATTGCCCCCGAATACTTAGGTTGCTAGGATGCCCAGTAGTACCCTTATTCCCTTTTTGGGGGGTTTAGGTTCCCTTATAAACCGCTTTAAGCAAAACAGGGCACCCTTTTTAAGCCTTGGTTACTGGGCAGCCTAGGTTGGTCTTTGTGGCCCAGTTCCTCTCGTCAAGGCAGGTCGAGCAGAAGCGCCGCATGACGCGTCAACCTCTGCTTCCTCTTAGTACCCGGTTTAAGAAAAGAAGACCCAGACCCCTGCACGCGGCCTGTCATGGTAGGGCTTAGAATTTTCCACACATGCTGCTGAGAGGCGTTGACCCTGTTAGGCTCATAGTCCTTCGGGTTTAGGGTTTTTATCGGGCTTTCGGGTTCTACGTAAGCTTATCGGAGTTCAACTCTCCTCAAGTAAACATGAGATCGTAGCTGACTGGGTGGTCAGGCTGTCCTCGTCCTCATCGGAGAACTCCACAAATGGTGTCCTCTTCCCGTCGCTTGAGACAGAACGGCTTCCGAGGTTTGGGCTTGTAGCGATCATGCGCATAGGGCTCGTCGGCAGTAATGCGATACTGTATCGGGCTAGGGCGCATAAGGCAAAGTGGTTTTAAGGGTGCATGGGGTGTGGAGGGCTCAACCCATTGTAGCCCTAAACACCAGCAACCTTAAAACACTCATCTCATCTTCAAGGCCCCCCAAAAAAAGCCTTGGGGTTCACGGACAGGCTCGAGGGAGAAGGATAGGAGCTTTGCTGTTCGCTCCTTGGTTTTAAACCCTTTTGGCCCCAAGCAGCACGTCCCCTTGAAGTTGTATGGCCAGTTCTCCAAGTTAGGGTCACCCCTTTGGGAATCCCAGAAGTGCCCTGTACCCTTTTTTCTGGGTTCAAGGTTCCCTGAAAAAAGTAACCAGCCCAAAGGAAAGGGGTACCCTTGTTCGGAGAGGGTTGCTGATTTTCCAAGCCTTTGAGCATGTCTGATACGGGGCCTCTCATGGAGGCGACCCAAGAAAGAGACCCAAAGCTCACCCTCACATGGTAATTGGGTGCAACAGTGGAACCCTTTTAGCAAGTGTAGGTATAAGATACCCTCTGTGAGAACCCGAGGTTTAGGGTTTGGGTTTAGGGTTTAGGGTCTAGGAAGCGTTTAGGGAGGTTGACAAACAACACTTCCGAACCTCGACCGTAAACCACCCTAAACCCCAGCGCTGCGCGCGGGATTTAAAAAATCTAACGCCCTCGTCCACCCAAAGCCCCAAACCCCCAAACCCCCAAACCCCCAAAACCCTAAAACCATAAAACCCTAAAACCCTAAAACCCTAAAACCCTAAAACCCTAAAACCCTAAAACCCTAAAACCCTAAAACCCTAAAACCCTAAAACCCTAAAACCCTAAAACCCTAAAACCCTAAAACCCTAAAAACCCTAAAACCCTAAAACCCTAAAACCCTAAAACCCTAAAACCCTAAAACCCTAAAACAAAACCCTAAAACCCTAAAACCCTAAAACCCTAAAACCCTAAAACCCTAAAACCCTAAAACCCTAAAACCCTAAAACCCTAAAACCCTAAAACCCTAAACCCTAAAACCCTATAAACCTAAACCCGAAACCCTAAACCCAAACCCTGAACCCTGAAACCCTGAAACCCTGAAACCCTGAAACCCTGAAACCCTGAAAACCCTGAAACCCTGAAACCCTGAAACCCTGAAACCCTGAAACCCTGAAACCCTGAAACCCTGAAACCCTGAAACCCTGAAACCCTGAAACCCTGAAACCCTGAAACCTGAAACCCTGAAACCCTCAAACCCTGAAACAAACCCTCAAACCCGAAACCCTGAAACCCTGAAAAACCCTGAAACCCTGAAACCCTAAACCCCTAAAACCCCAAAACCCCAAAACCCCAAAACCCTAAAACCCTAAAACCCTAAAACCCTAAAACCCTAAAACCCTAAAACCCTAAAACCCTAAAACCCTAAAACCCTAAAACCCTAAAACCCTAAAACCCTAAAACCCTAAAACCCTAAACCCTAGACCCCTAGACCCTAGACCCTAAACCCTAAACCCTAAGCCCCCCCACCCTTCCGAGGCTTTTCATCGGCATCTCGACCCTCGTGTCTCCTTCGGGCGTCGGCACTTTGGCCTGGCAATGGTAAGGCTTTCAGGGAAGGTTTCGGGGGCCCTAAACCCTAAACCCTAAACCCTAAACCCTAAACCCTAAACCCTAAACCCTAAACCCTAAACCCTAAACCCTAAACCCTAAACCCTAAACCCTAAACCCTAAACCCTAGGTTTAGGGGGTTTAGGGGGGTTTAGGGGTTTAGGGTTAGGGGTATAGGGGTTTTGGCTTCAGGGGTCGAGAATCTTTGTAGCCCAGTCAGTGGTATCCTTTTTACCCTTTTTGGTTGGGGGTTCCCTTATAAAGTAACCAACCCCAACAGGAAGGTGCCCTGAAAGAATATGATTCCTGGGCTACCAAGGAACAAGGATTTAGGGGTTTTGGGTTTTGGGCTTAGGGATGCAAACGAAATCAAATCAGGGACTTATGGTTTAGGGTTGGATGACCCCCCCCCCCCCCCGCCCAAAAAGAAAAAAAACAAAAACAAAAAACACAAATAAAAGCGTTGGATGACAAAAGGGACTAATTAGGAGTTGTAGGGTTTGGGGGTGTAGAATAGGGGCTATCTTGGTTACCCCAACCTGTCCTTTCAGGAACCCATAAAGGCTATAGGGTTCTCAAGTATGTGCCCTTTGCACACCTTGGGTCTCATAGGGCCTACAAGAGTTGTATAAGGGTTCCCATATCTTGAGAAGATCGCCCTTGTTGGCTTATGGCAGTACTCGATACGGTCGCTCGGCACGATGATTCTCTGTGCAGAGGGCTAAAGAATTGAATGCAGCGCAGCTGTACTTCCAGGCGGATGGCAGGTTGGATGCAAGTTCCCAAAGGGAGTTCAAGAGACTTGCCCCCATGCTGGGAGGAACACTTGTGATGTTTTGAACAGCCCCGTTCCTACTCTCACTGGAGTTGTCAAACACTGAGATTTACGCTGGCGGGATACATGAGAAGCTTTTCATCGGTGCTTGCTGTGTACAGCAGATCGAAGCACTCGGTGGTTTCAAAACTAAACATCCTTAAACCTTGAATCCTAAGGTTTAGGCTTAGACTGGTTCTCAAAGGCCTCTCACTAAACCCGAAACCTTGAACCCCAGGAGCTCTCAGGAAAGCCCTAGAAGCCCAGAATGCCCCCGAGGATTCAAAACCCCTGCCAGGATAACCTCAAAAACCTGTGCTAGGTTTTAGGGCTTAAAGCTTGATATTCGCAACAGTCGGAATCCCTTGAGTGTTTTTTTTTTAGGGGGGGGGGGGGGTTCCGCGCCCACTGGAGCCAGCTGTGCAAAAAGGGGATAAAACCTGGGACCCTAAACCCTTTGAGGGCTTCGAGACTTTAGGACCTTTAGGGTTTAGGTAGTCTACAGTCTAGAGCTGCGACCTCCCATTCCATGGGATCTAAGGTGTGTACTGGCTCACCAACACGGTGCTGACCACTGCGCAGATGAAGGTGACCCAAGACGAAGTTGCCGAGGTGCAGCACAGCCCCAAACCCCCAAACCCGATTTCGGGTTTAGGGTTTCGCGTTTTGCCTGTAGAGTCTAAACCCTAAACCCTGAACCCCCCACCCTCATCTTGCCTCCGCTCCGCCATCCGGGCCATCCCCTGCCATCCCCAGTTGGGATGTTATAATTTTATTTCAGTCTTCACGTTCAGGGTTTAGGGTTTAGGGCTTAGGGTTTAGGGTTTAGGTTCCACTACTTTCGGTGGCTTGAGACCTGCAGCAACAGTGGTCATCAGCAATACAGCCTCCCAAAGATAGTTTCAGTGCACAGCCCTTACACGACCCTCAGCAAGCATCCCCTGTTTGTTTGGCAGAACGACTCAGGAGTTCCCAGAGTACAAGAAAATCAAGGACGAAGTTGACGCCAAGGAGGACGGTTTACAGCGTGATAGCTCAAAAGGTGCCACAAACAGTTGCCTTGTTTACTTTTCGACTTAGCTCCATATAGACCGTTTCAGACTCGAGTGCCTTGAGGCGTTAAGGCGTTGGGATATACTAGGGCTTAAGGTCTAAAGTTTAGGGTTTAGATCCGCAATGCCTTGCGCAGCACTCGTGGCCTTTGCCGCCCCCCAGGACCCCTGAAGTAAGAGCGCTTAGAAGACAGCTTCACAAGGGGAAGTCTTGGTTGGGATACCTGTGGCCCAAGGAATACATACCAACGACAAGGACCCATATCAGGGGTGTTTAGGTATTAGGGGCGTGCACCCCACCAGGCAAAACCCACCCTACTTTTGCAACTATTCATGAATCTTCAAGTACACCCTAAACCTTAAACCTTAAACCCTAAACCCTAAACATTACACCCTCTACACTGCCCTAAATTCAGCAACGAGCCTGCGGCCCCCCCATTCTGAGAACGGCGCGCGCTACACGCGAACTTCGCCTTTCAAAGAGGACAGCGGTGGTTTTAATAGTCGTTGTCGTCGTAGTTTTTGGTAGTACTAGTAGCAGTGGCAGTAGAGTAGCAGTAGTAGGAGTAGTAGGAGTAGTAGGAGTAGTAGTAGGAGTAGGAGTAGGAGTAGGAGTAGGAGTAGGAGTAGGAGTAGGAGTAGGAGTAGGAGTAGGAGTAGTAGTAGTGGAGTAGTAGTAGTAGTAGTAGTAGTAGTAGTCGTCGTAGTAGTCGTAGTAGGAGTAGTAATAGTAGTAGTAGTAGTAGTAGTAGTAGTAGTAGTAGTAGTAGTGGAGTAGTAGTAGTAGTAGTAGTAGTAGTAGTAGTAGTAGTAGTAGTAGGTGACACGCTCTTTTCCGATCATGGTGTTTTCTGCTGTTTTTGTACTTTTTCTCTTGTTTTCTCCTGTTTTTTCTGCGTTTCA
>CAJNDS010000418.1:0-144937 GCA_905221605.1 Symbiodinium natans
AAAACCCTAAACCCTAAAAATCCCTAAACCCTAAAAAACCCTAAACCCTAAAAATCCCTAAACCCTAAAAATCCCTAAACCCTAAAAATCCCTAAACCATTAGGGTTTTGTTGGGGTTTTCATCTTTTGCATTAGGGTTTTGAAGGTGTTTCCTGTTTTGGGATTAGGGTTTTGGAGATTTTTGCATTTAGGGATTAGGGTTTGGCGTTTCATGGTTTAGGGCTAAACCGGATTCTCCGGCGGGGGGGCGCAGCCCCCCCTCCGGAGACGCCTCCCCCCCGCAAAAGAGAGTATAGAGTATATCTTTTCTTGCAACACACGGCTTCCCGACAGCCCGGCGGCCCAGCACAAGCCTTTAGGACAAATGCATCGCGCATGATAGTGGTCTGCGCTGCGTAGCTGCAAGTCCTGAAAACCCTAGCCTGGAATTCGAAAGTTACAAGTCTGCACAATCCGCACAGAATCGCATTCGCGACTCTTGTGGAAGCCGTCTCCGAAATGGCTGGAAAATTGCGCCGCAAGCCTAAAGCCTCCTCTAGCCGCCTACTAAGGCTTCAAAGCTGAAGATGGCTCGTCTCAACATCTCCTGACTGCCCTTTTCTAAACGCTCCGGATGCCCAGTATGTATAGATAGCATCCGCTACATTGTACCCACCCAACGTTTCTTGAAGTACCCGTAAGCCGTACGCGTCTGAAAGTTGCAGTAGTAGCACGAGTAATAGTGTACACATTGCCCTTAAGGAGGCTCCTCTCTAGGTAGTTGTTGGTCAACGTGTATACCATATAAATACATGGAGCATTCCGGGCTGCCAGCAGCCCATTCTTCTTCTATCAAGTCAATGTGATGTTCCTATCAAATTTGAAGGTTCAATAAATCCTATCGAAATAGATCAAAAACATTTATGCAATCATTTGATTCTCCGATATCGTGATCATCAAACCCTTGTAGCATGAGCCTATAAGCCCGAAACCCTAAATCATGGAGCCTCAGACACCAAAAACAAGCCTTGGAATGAACCAAATAGGTCAAATTCCTTGTAGAATGAGCCTATAAACCCTTTTGCCACTGGACTGAGGTCTAGCCTTCGGTCAACAAATCTTTCGGTCAAAACGTTATTGGGACCCAAACTCTCTACAGTTTCTGTAAACCCTCAACCTTTTAAACGGATGTAAATAGTACCTGTTTTGGGAGGGGCCTGAAGTCCATGAATAGTACCTACTTTGGGGCCTAAAGTCTATGACAGGTACCTACTTTGGGCTATCTGGAGCCCTAGGGCCAGCAAGCTTTGAGTCTCTTCGAACGTCTCTTACACAACGCTGCTGAACGCTCAGGGGTAGGCTTTCAGCAGGCTGGCGAAAAAAGGGTTGAGGGTTGGGTTTTGGGTTGGGGTTTGAGGGCTTCAAGCACTGAGGCCCCCTCGAGCCTGGCTACTTCAGGGGTTTATCGTATAGGGGGTTTATCGGGGGGTTTAGAGGGGGGCTGGGCTTAAACTTCCAATTATCAAATTTAGTGGGTACTGTGCGGGTTTTGGAAGAATAGGGCTAAACTCTAGTCCCTACACTCCAATCCCTAAACGCAAGTGTTGCAGCGACTCCAAACCTTTCAGCCCAATATTGCTGGGGCTAAGAAAACAACGAATTCCTTAGGCACTCTTAGTCTGGCACCCCCCCCCCCTTTTTCAACTTCTGAAGATTCTGACTTCAGCTAAGCAAATCTCAAGAAACCGGCAACTGGATGTCATGCAGTCTTCCTTCTCTACTGCGGTTAAATCCTGCATAACCCCATATATACTATACTACCGCAATTCCCAGGCTTTCGGTATATTTAGGCATGCAGGATTTATATCATCAACAGCAAGATTACAGTTTAGCATTAGATATTCAGCCAGCACGTGTGGGGTGTGCCTGAGGCTCCAAACCTCGTACTGCAAAGCTGGAGCTCGTTGCCAACCTGGCGGGGATGGTTCAAGTCGCACGTTGAATAATCCAGGACTACCATGTATGGCTGCACACGTTCGATTCTTAAGTGTTGCTTTGTTCTTGACATGTTGCTCCCCCAAACACCCCTTCGCACGCCGCCCCATGAAACATCGAACTGCCAATGCCTGCCGTCACAGCGCTCTCTTTTCTTTGCACCGCCTCCGAAGGTCCACTCACAACTGCATGCGAGAGTCAACTCTGACTGTACAGGAGTGCCTGTCCTACCAGCAGCTGCAAGCCTTCTCCAAAAGAATCTTGTCACGTGCGAATGAGATGCACGTACATGCTGCCTTTCTGGCGAAAAGCTGTTGCACGATCTAGTGCGCGTGAGAAGCTGCAGCTGCAAAGCCGTTCGATCTTTCTCTGTCGCTCTCTCTCTCTCTCTCTCGTTTGCTCTGGATTCATTGTGCCTCTACTGGTAGTTTCCGAAATTTGTTGAACGCTAAGAAGCCTCCTACTTCAGTGCTTGTTCCATCAGCACCAAGAAAGCCTGTTCGGAAACTCTTCGCCAGCATCCCAACAAACTGCACAGATCGGGACACGCCGTGGAGCCTACCACCTGCAGCCAGAGGTTAAGTGCCTGAAAGCTGTCGGTCAATGCGGGTCAAGACCTCTAATGCACCCAGCCCTCCGATGGATACGCTCCTCGCTTTCAAGGACTGGGGCACATCGCTATCATCCCAATTGATTCGAATCATTTTTGCGTTCGGGTAGTCCTCCAAGACTCGCTCGGAGTGATGGCGGATAGTTGGCACTGCTTTGCCCGCTCCAACTTCAACTACCACCAGGTTTGCAGAGGGAGGAATCTGCCCCAGCCAATCCTGGAAAGCACGCCTCTGCTGACAAATGACGGCACAGTTTACGCCCCGGTCACCGAACATGAGGACGTTTGGTCGGGCTGGTTTCTTCTCTGGACTCAAAGGCAGAGGCGAGGCAGGAAATGTCCTGAGGAGATCTGGACCGTCCTTCCGGCGCACGGCCTCAGCCGCAACTGGGCGCCCATTGACCTTTGCTGGCATACATTGGGGCTATAGGGATTATATAGGGATTTCACAGGGATAATCTTGGGATTTTAAAGGAATTATCTTGGGATTTTATAGGGATCATATGAGAATTCTGTACAGTAGGGATTATGGAGGGGTTATTATATGGATTATATGCGATTATATAAGGATTATATTCCCTAGTCCTACTAACCCCCAGTAAGTGACCTCCAACGAGCATCCATCTTCCTGCACAACTGCTTCTGCCTCGCCACCAGAATATCGTACGATGACCTGCTCTCCCGGAGACAGGTCCCATTCTGGCACGGCTATTTTGGCGATTTCCTCGGGATCAGTCCTCCAGATTTTCCCTTCCGGGTCCGTCGCCCATATGCTGCCATGATCGTCAACGCATTGCATCCGCGTGAGTGCTCCATGGCATTCGTAAAGCTTCTTTTCGCCAATGCCTTCTGTACGTTCCCAGTGGCCATCGATGTTCGACGTCACCGAGAAGCACCCATATCTCATCATCTGGCCCCATTGTGAAAGAAGCCGGTAACCATCATGCGGCTTGCCAAGCGTGTAGGCATCATGCCGGAACTTCCAGAAAGCCCAGGCCAAGCGTGGGTCGCAATCAAAAAACACTGGCTGCGACATCTCGCTGAAGTCCATCCTCATGGCTTTCAGCTGTGGCCAGACGCCTGCGTAGCGGCCACGGAAAGTTCCCAAGCCTGAATCTACCCCCATACCTGCGCCAGTGCAGATTAAAAGCGCATCTGCCGTGCCGAGGGCTGCAGAAGCCTTGGCAGAAGCTGCCTGGATTTTGGAAACCAACTCCGGATCCACCGACATGAGCAGAGAGGACTACAGGAGTACTGGCCTCAGCTCCAGACAATCTGAAAGAGGGCGTCGGCAAGTACCACTTAAATGGCTTCAACTCTTGCTGCAGTGAACAGCCTGTCGCTTCCCTACTCCAGCAGCGAAACACAACGCGCTGCATACCCTACATCCACCCAAGCCTGTCTAAAACCGTACTGAGAACGCGGTGACATGCTCCAAACATGGAGGGCGCACCGTCAGGAACTCGCGAACGATGATGTAGCACAGTCCGATGAGACAGAAGAAGGGTGCGACTGATTTTCTATACTGACTGGGTGGACGTTGGGGCGCATAAGCTTGGTTGTAGTATTTGCCGTAATAATAAAAGAGAGAAGGACATGTCGGACTTCAAGAAGGTATATATTTAATGTAGAAACGACTTCATCGCATACTAGTTGGCATGTTCTTGTCGTATTGTCCTCGCGAGACCCTGCGAAGCATACACAGCCCGCTGCGCGTGTGAGGTAAACTGTGGGCGACTGTGATCAAGAATGTAGAGACTGCAAGGGAAGGCTGTTCCTGAGCATTCAGGCTCCCATGTTGGGGTTTAGGGGTGAGGAATTGGCATCTACCGCCCTCAAACGGGAGCAGGGTTCAGGGTTTATGTTGACCAAAGCAACCTTTCGCACAGGTGGGGCCAACAAAAATTGTTGCCTGCCTTTTCTTCAGGAAATTAGCTGTAGGAAGCGTCAAGCCCCTCGCCCCTAGACCCTTGCAACCCTCCCCAAACCCTCAAGCTCTCTCTCCTTACAGTTGAGGAAGGAGCTGAAAAAAGATGGCAAGAAGTTGCTACAGGTACTGCGTTCCGAGGCTATTGGAAGGCTTTCGGCCTACACTCACCCAAACCAACATGGAAACTAACCCACAGAGCCGTCACAGAGACGTTTACTTATTAAAGGGACTGTAGTCTTCATGGGGCTCATTTGGGCTTCCGGGAGGCCAGGATTTTGTTAACAGGGCTTCTGGGCTTTTGTGGGGCTCAGGGCTACCCCCAGGACCCACTAAACCGAAACCCGAAGCCCCAGCTAACCCCGAGTGCGGGGGAGAGAAACGGAACTCATTTTGCAGAGTCCGTAAACCCTTAACCCCAAAATCCTGAACCCTCTGAAGCCCCTCAACTCTCAACCCCAAGGAAAGGCAGGTAAACGTCCTTGTTTTTGGCAGGACGGTGGCATCTGCACTCGTACCTGGATGTCAGTCATCACATGCCGACAGCTCTGTCTGCCACCCGGGCAGGGAAATCTCATCTTGCGCTCTCCCAAAAGGTAGCTGGGCCCTCTAATCCGTGCTTATGATGCTAACCGTAGTGGCAACCGTAATGATGAACATATTAACCGTACTGGCTAAGCAGTGGAACTCCCTGAGCCGGGCTTACTTTTTCAGGGTGGCTTACCTAGACTCCTACTTAAGCTTTACATGGCTCTTCGTGCCAAGAAACAGCCTCCTGCAAGAAGCTGCAAGGCGGATAAATGTCCACCGGAATCTCTCAAGCTTGGGCCGATTTTGGGGACATGAATCACGGTCCAAAACTACGGAGACGTGCGGACTCGCCAACCGCCAACAACATCAACGCTGCCAGACCAGCTTCGCCGCCTAAACAACCCCCCCCTTTACCCTGAACCCTAAACTGAGTGAGCCCGGGGCCGTCGAGCAGGGCGAACACGCCGAAGCCGGCAGGCGAGCCCTCCAGCGGGCGACGGAGCTCCAGTCCCGCAGGCCGCTACGGGCTGCGCGGTGGACCCGGCAGGTCGCTGGCGAGAAACCCATCAGGTCAGGTCGCCCTAGAATAAGATACCCCAACCTCTCTTTCGGAGGTCTCAGAGGACCCTTCAAGAGGGTGTGGTTTTTCGTGGCCTGGGAGGGAACTGCATGGGAGGCCACGGTCCGCCTGGTCCTTCTGCCCCTCCCCTCCGCTGCGTCCCCTAACCTAGGCCTTCTTCTGGCTGACAGTAGGTAAGCGAGGACAATTGAGACTGAACTGCCAGAATTACAAAAATCATAATAATCGAATTTGATGCCTTGAGCATGGTTTTCACGGGTGTCTTTCAAATGCCCTGACTAAAAGGTTGGGATGCCGTCGCCGTCGCTTGCTCAAAAACCCCTGCCAAAGCCTCCGACCAAGAGACGTCCAATCTCCTACCAAACTCACTAAACGTTTAACGGACGAGGGTGGAAAGTGGGAATTTCGGGCGCTAGCCCGAAACCCTAAAAGGAGAAAAGTTGGGTGGATGCCTGCGTAAGCAGGGGGTGGGAAAATAGAAAAACCCAACCTTTCTGGTTGTGATGGCTCCAACTTCAATATATGCCGCCGCGACATATGCCGCCCCCTCACACACCCTGGGTGTGTTCGGGTGCCATCTCCGCGTGAGATTTACTGCCGCGGCGCGGCGAGAAGCCACAAACCCTAAACCTTAAACTCAAAAGCATAAGCCTGTGTGGCTTATGCCTTCTCACGCACAGGAGCGTATGACACCCGTACGGGAAGCGAACAACCGACTTTCTAGTCTTACCTAGAGGTAAATGGTAATTATGGAACATAATAACAGCCATTTACTGTGTAAGTGCATTGTCTGTATACAAATATTCTTTAATATTCTACCAGACAGTACTGTCAATACTAATACAGTAGTATTTAAGGCCCTACAGGCAGCCTCCTAACGTCGGTTCCAAAAATGGACCCTCGAGTGCTCGTGGCCAGCCAAAGGCCTGGGGCCAAAAAATGCTCGAAAACACCTTCTAAGGTCTCGAGTGCTCGTGGGTTGGGCCAAAAATTACAGTGGCCTCTTTCAGTAAGCTCTTTCGAAGGTCTAGCCCTCCTAAGCCCCCCCCCCCTCCAGGGGACTTAGAAAAACAGTCCCCCGAGTGCTGGTGGCCAGCCAAAGCTTGGGGCCAAAATTATTCCAAAACAGTGCGTCTCGTGGCTGGCCAAAGGTCTGGGCCAAAACTTACTCCAACACAATGCGGGATACCTGGGGAGGGGGTAGACCACCCTAAGCCCCCTTCCAGGGGACTTAGAATAACGGACCTTCGTGGCCAGCCAAAGGCTTGGAGCCAAAAATTACTCCAAAACAGCGCGTTTCGTTGCTGGCCAAATGTCTGGGGCGAGAAATTGTTCCAAAACAGTGCGTTTCTCTTCGTTTGGGGTACCCAGGAGGGGAAGCGACGTCGAAAAACCGATTTTCTAGTTTTGCCTACAATTAAATGGAAAATCTTGGACATAATTACAGCCATTTATTGTGTAAATGCATTCATTGTCGGTGTACAAGTACAGCATAAGCCTATGTGCCAGCTTATGCCTTCTCAGGCAGGAGCGTAAGACACCCGTACGGGAAGCGACCAACCGACTTCCTAGTTTTACTTAAAGGTAAATGGTAATTATGGAACATATTACGGCCATTTACTGTATAAGTGCACTCATTGTCTGTGCACAAATATTCGTTAATATTTCTACCAGACAGTACTGTCAATATTAAGGCAATAGTATTGTGCGTTCTCCTCTTCGTGTGGGGTACCCAGGAGGGGAAGCGACGAAGAAAAAGCTATTTTCTAGTTTTGCCTACAATTAAATGGAAATTCTGGAACACAATTGCAGCCATTTGTTGTGTAAGTGCATTGTCTGTGTACAAATACAGCATAAGCCTGTGTGCCAGCTTACGCCTTCTCACGCACAGGAGCGTATGACACCCGTACGGGAAGCGAACAACCGACTTTCTAGTCTTAATTATGGAACATAATTTCAGCCGTTTACTGTGTAAGTGCATTGTCTGTATGCAAATATTCTTTAATATTTCTACCAGACAGCACTGTCAATATTAAGGCAATAAATTCAAGACCCTAAATAGAGGGTAAACCCCCCCTAAGCCCCGTCGGCGTGAAGGCTCTTCGTCAGAAGATCCAATGATTGAGGAAGCTCTTGTGGAGGACATCGTCAGAACAGATTCGAAGGCTGCCACGCCCGACGTACAGTTCGTTGGTTCCACTACTGCTCGCGAGGAATGCAAGTTCGAAGCATTGAAGTGCCTGACACAAGTCGGCCGTGCGAGCAAAAGGTCTGTGATTGCGATGAAATTAGACAACTTTCTTTCAAACAGTACTGTCAGTACGTACGCAATGATATTTAAGGTACTAACACAATAATATTCAAGGCCCTTGTGTCTGGCCTTTCTAAGCTCTCAAGCTTGTTACAACAGCTCTGGGCGGCATCCTGGGTGGGATATAGTAGAGCTCCATGTACATGACGGAACCCTTTGCGCTGAAGATTTCTGACGTCCGTCTCCCTTTCACACACTACGCATGGTTGGACGACAAGCCCCAAACCCTAAACCCTAAACCCCTAAACCCTAAACCCCTAAACCCTAAACCCCTAAACCCTAAACCCTAAACCCCAAACCCTCAGCCCTAAACCCGTCCGCGCCCCCTCTCAGCTCTATTGGGGTAGGCGGGCGCAGTCGAGCGCTCAGGCTCTGCTTGAGCTGCGCCTCACCCCTGAGGGGTCGCCAAGCTTGGTCGCCAAGCATAGTTAATGCAGATATATATATAATTACCCTAAAACCCGGGGGGGGGGGGGTCTCCCTCGCCTTTTGGGGCTGGTCTTAAACCCTTCCAGAAGGCAGGGGGACCTTAAACCCTCCCATTAACCCGTAGGCCGGGGCCCTTAAACCCTACACTTTCTTGCGACTTGTTTTGCCACACAGTAAGTACAGCCCTCACGCATGGCATGCTACACAGTAGCAGTGCAGCCCCGAGAGGCCAAAGGCACATTGGCGAGGGCTGGACACCCGCTGCGCCCACTACAAGGCCTTAAACCCTTCTAGTAGCCGGGGGACCTTAAACCCTCCCAGTAAGCAGGGGGCCTAAACCCTTCCAGTAGGTAGGGGACCTTAAACCCTCCCAGTAAGCGGGGGGCTTAAGCCCTCCCAGTCAGCAGCGGAGTCTTAAACCCTCTAAGCAGCGGAGCCTTAAACCCTCCCAGTAAGGAAGCCTTAAACCCTTCCACAGTAGGCGGGTGACCTTAAACCCTCCAGTAAGCAGGGGGGCCTTGTATCCTTTGCCTTATGGCCCCACGTGACCCTCAACTCGCAACCTATCCACGCCTGAGTTTTCTATGAGAGGGCCCTTCGGCCAAGACCGTCCCATACGCAACAACCTGAAGGGGTATCCTTTGCCTTGGCCCTCAACTTGCAACCTATCCACGCCTGAGTTTTCTATGAGAGGGCCCTTCGGTCCCCTTCGCACAAACCTAAAGGGGTTGCCCAAAGTTCCAAGTGACCCAGAAGTCCAATCCTTGAAGGCTTGGACTGCCTGCTGGAGCTTCCTCGTCTTCGAAAACTTTCCCAACCATTCGAAGTCCGAAGTAACTTCAGTGTCCTCTAGTGAGAATACTCGACGTGTGAGTTGTGAATGGTTGGCTTGATTTGGGCTGGCTCCAGTTTGGTTTCGCAGTGAGTTGTGATTGGGTGGCCTTGGGATGGGCATGTCTTCACACTATTGCGTTCAGCTGACCCGTGCTACACCCTAAACCCTAAACCGTTCCGGGTTTGGGGTTTAGGGTTTAGGTTTAGGATTTAGGATTTAGGGTTTAGGGTTCAGGGTTCAGGGTGTAGGGTGTAGGGTTTAGGGTTCGCCACCCGCACTGCACGCACCATCAGGCACCCGCTCCGCCGGAAGAAAGACGCGCATACCTTCTCGGTGCGTCGAAAAACGTCGGACTCACGGAGTCCCCTTCCGAAGAAGGTCTGTGTCATTTACTCAGCCCATCCCCGCCCCTAGTTCAGTCACCAGGGCGCATGGAGGGCTCGAAATGGGGATACTATAGCCAGCTTCACCCCAAAAGACACGGCAAAAAAGGCATGTGGCACTACGTTCCCTGCTGGCGGGTTATCCGCTTGTCAGCCTATACGGGGGGTTACGTACGGTCGGGAGCGCACCCTCCACCAACACACCCGACATAGATCTAAACAATGGGAACAGGCGAACCTCCTGGGTGCTCGCTCCGTGCGTGTGTCGCGGTCAGATTCGGGGGGGGGCGGTTTCAAGGGCAGCTGTTGGAGAAGCGGGAGTGAGCTCAACCCAACATAGATCCGAACAATGGGAACAAAACTCTACCTGCTTCTCTGGGCCGCATGCTGTTAGGAGCTCCCTCCACGAGACACCGGAAGACTGCCCCAAACCATCCAACATAGAGTCCAACAATGAGAACTGCATTCGAGTTCGGGGGGTGAATTCAGGGGAGGCGTGCCAGTTGCTCGGGGGGTGGCAGCGAATTCACTCTTGTCTGTGCAGCCAGCTGAGTACCCGAGAGTAGGGAACAAACCACCCAACATAGATCCTAATGATGGGACAGAACTTTACCTGCTTCGCTGGGCCGCAGACTGCTTGGAGCGCCCTCTAGTAGACACCAAAAGACTGCACCAAGCCACCCGACGTAAACCAAGGCGGACCGGGGGCACTCACTCCATGCATGAATTGTTGTTGAGATGTGTAGGGGGACCGAATTTAGGGGTCCTAAATGGGTTGGGTTGCGGGGAGAAACTTGGATGAATTCGGAACGAATTGGGGCTCTCAGACTGTCACGAGTCGGCGCCGAGCTGGGGTTTGCTGGGCGCGTTCTGTCCACTTGGTCCATCATCAGCGGATGGAAAGATGTCCAGCTTCAACAGGGAGGGTAATCTTGCAGTGTATTCTCCTCTTAGGCTTGACTGGTCCCCTCAAGCCTGGCGGGTCTGGATGCACTCATCACTCAAGGGTTTAGGGTTTAGGGTTTAGGGTTTAGGGTTTAGGGTTTAGGGTTTAGGGTTTATAGTTTAGGGTTTAGGGTTCAGGGTTACTAGCTCAGGCACTTGGGGGTCGTTCTAAATTATGGGCCCTTTTGGGGTACCCTATATAATAAGGAACATATTATTCTAATAAGGTTACGATTATTATTATTACTATTACTACTTGCTTTTTTCCTATTCTTCCTATTATTACTATTATTACTATTGTTACTATTGTTACTAGTGTTACTATTGTTACTATTGTTACTATTTTTACTATTTTTACTAGAGTTCACAAAGAGTCGATCTAAATCAGGTCAAATGGTGTGACTGGAGTGTAATGTACCGTGAGTGTAAATTACCTTGTTGCCCCTCCGAAATCAATTGGATAGGCTCCTACGAAAAAATACTCGTTGGCTGTCATCTGGACAACCATCTACCTGAATCTACTCCCCACACCATCTTCCAGCTTACAGGGCTCAACCTCAAGTGTTCCTCCCATGACTCTCCCATCTGTTGGAATGCGAGTCAGCGCACTCTCCTTTTGCCAGGCTCGCTCTGCACTCTTTCTGCCACCATCGGCATCCTGCACTCGACACTAAAACGTGTTGGCTACTGGATCGTGTGACCAAAGCTGTGGTTTATGCAGCCTGCTCCGACATTCCACTCTGGGACTCTGGGACAATGCGGCACACCCTAGAAGAGGCGAGACCTGGTCTCATCACCCCCTGCGGCCGCTGCACGCCGTGGAGGTGGAAGTGACGGCCGAAAGCCGAAGGCCTCTTCTCTCTGGGACAAAGCCGGTGACTTCTGTGCAAGGTGGTTTTGGCAAAGTCTGGCTTAGACAGAAGGCCTGTATCTACACTACCAAGGCACGCCGAAGCTGGGAGACTTGGTAAAGGTCCGACGTGTCCAGCGTTGCACCATGAAGCCGAGCTTAAGCTGAGCCTCAGGAAGGTTTTCTGCATACAGCTCTGAGCCGCTGGGCTGCAACGGAAACCTTTGTGACGCTCCAGGCTGTCAGGCGTTGCATGCACTTGGCTCGACCTTCCGAGCCACCGCACCAACGTTCCCAAACCTAACCGGCTTGTGCCACTGTTCTGGCATGGTGCAATCTCTGTCGGAGGAGCAAAGCCTTCTGTACTTATACCGCGCCATCCTCCCCGAGTCCCAGCTTCCTAAATGAGAGCAACTGGTCGACGGCGAGCGCCCGCTGTTCAACAAAGACTGCCCCCAGGTTTAGGGACACTTGGCGATCAGGGGGGCGGCGGAATAGGGTGTCAAGCAATAAACGTCCAGCACCCCTTCGTAACTGACTGTTGCTAGGTTCAGCCATACAACGTGACCTATTTTTCGGCACGTGCAGATCGAACAAATTGAGCAACTTGAACGCCTGTCCTGCAAGGGCGCGAGGAACTGCCTGAATGAGACTGCGGCGACTGCAGTGTCTAGGTGCGTGCTGGCCGGCACCTCATGCAACTCACACAACTTAGGCAGCTCAAGCAATGGTCCCCTTACCTGCTTATCTGGGGTCATCCTTTCTTTTTGGCGCAAGAATGCGCAAGACATCCCCATGAAGGTCCACACCTGCTTGCTGATCACGTCGCCTGCAATGACCAGCAGACCCTTTGGGTGCGACCCCAATTGCCTACAACTCTTCCGAACTTGGGGCTTGCAGCTTAGCGGGCTTACAGGTTTACGGGATAAACCTAAGGCAGATCCCACTTGTGCAAAAATGCTTGGCGCTGCTTTGTGTTGCATTGCGTGAGCATCGTGCAAGACGGAGCCTTGCTTAGAGCTGTGGCGACCCACTTCGGTCTCACGTAAGGGGAGTGCTTCCAGTGCCGGCAAAGCGCTGCAGATTGCGAAGGAGAAGGATCGATGAGTTTCGGCGGCAAGGCTCGCAGATGCTCGCAGGCACGGCCTTTCACGAGCAAGAGCTTAGCGAGCAGAGGACACTTTCGAAACCAGGGGGGCATGAGGACGCCTCCTGCGAAGTTCGGAAGCCGAACCTCCTGTAGCGAGGAGCGCGGCGCAATCGCGCGTACTGAGCTTGCTCGTGGATGCAAATGCTGGCACGCCCTGGCCCCACCCTCGAAAGCCTTGTCGTCCCCTTGGCATTTGACCACCGTCCTGCCTTCATACCCCGGAGAATGATCTTTGAAGCTTCACAAAAAACCGTCTCAAGCCTCTTCCCTGCTGAGAACTTAGTCGCAAGAGGGTGCGGGGCATTGTGGGTTTTCCGTCGCTGTTGTCAGGCTGTGCATCTAACTGCTAGTGAGCTTGGACCTCTGCTTTGGGAAGCTCGCTGTCCAACAAGTTGAAAGGCGCCCTACTTGCAGGTTCGGGAACCAACGCATCCTGAAACCCACCCTTCCCAACATACATACTCCAAAACCTCTGCCGCAGCCCGGTTTTCCTAAAAGCGATCGAAGTTACTGTCCCCCTCCCTGACCATCAGTTCAAATAGAAAGAAAAAAGGGGATTTGACTTTCCATGGTCCTAAAAGCCCTGATCGAGACAGACTTGTCCTTGCCAGCCATGTTTCCAATGAAAGAAACAAAGTCCGGACACTTTGTTTCTTGATTGAGAAACCTTGTTTATCACAGGGATCCTTCGGAGAGGGTCACCTTAGACCGAAATCCGCACGGGGCTCCGTGCCCCATGTTGCCGAGTCTGAGCCTCAAAAGGCCATGCCCGAAAGCTCGTTTGCGGTAACGATAGAGGCTCAAGGTACCTTTCTCCCGCGACGTCAACGGTTCCGTCAACGCCCTCCAGGAGGCAGCACGACATCGTCGCGAAGTCCAACGGTCACCCTCCCAGTGCCCTCAACCTTTTGGACAACCAAAGGATGCCGCACGCCATGCATGCCATGCGACGTGGCCACGTGAGAGCGCTGAACGAAGAGTTGGAGGGCCGAAATAGAGATGCGATGTGGCCGCCGCCCGCGTGCAAGCCGATGTGCCTTCGGCGCATCCGCCTCGAGGGAGGCACAACAAAACAGGTTCGGCGCCCCTGGAGCCTCTCAGCGGACAGGAAACGTCCCCTTCGCCTCAAAGATCTCTGCGACGCAGTGCCTCGGCCGAGCTGAGGATGCCCTCTGAAGGGTGTGACCGGAGCTTGACCACAGCGCCGATTGCAGAGGCTGTTTTTAAGTTCGTGGAGATTGTGAGCACAAACGTGGGGGGAAGCCTATAACTATAACACCTCTTGATAAAACCAACCCAACTTGCCCAAAACGGAGGCGCGAACGCCTCTGGAAAGCAAGGCTCGCTCGGACCTTCCCTGAAAACCCTTGCTCTGCCATGCCGTGGGACAACTGACTGCTTCGAAGGCTTTGAAAGCGCAATAGAACCGAGATGAGAACTTTTAGGTCCTGAGTTAATGCAAATCGACATGCGAGCCTGCTTGGGGTCAACAGCTGTGACGCATCGCACACATCGGGCACAAAAGTTGCGGCAGGTGAGCCAGGTCATGAGATGGGATGTATGTCAACGACCCATCGACCTCCATGACCAAGCACCTGATCAACCAAGATTCTGCCGAGAACATGACAGAGCCAGTCCGGCCAGTTTTTGTCAGCCTCGCAGTGCGGTCACATCCTGGAAGATCTACGACTCTAGGAAGCTTCTGTTTTACATTCCGCCCAGAGGCCCTAACCCTTCTCGATATTAATCGTGTAATCACATTTGGCTGACACTTCGTTCGTTACAGTCCTTTCTTTAAGTATTAGCTGTAATCAACACAATGACCACACTTCGGGCCCGCCGCAAAGCCATGTCGGAGCGGCAGCGTAGGTGTGGACAGAACCTTCTCTCATCTTCTCTCGTTCTCCTTTCCTTGTGCTTCCAGGCCATGGCTTTCATGAAAACTTAATGATCTGTGCGATCTGTGCTGGTCTCTCCTTCGAGTTGGAAAACAGGTGCTAGGCAACGCACCAAGGGCGTCGGCAGTCGAACCAGCTTTTGCATGGAAGCGCCGAAATTCTGCCACACAGCGTGTTGCCCTCAACCATCCCTTGAGCTGAGAAACCCCCCCCGACGAAGCCTCAGCGCCTTGGTCCTAGGATACCTCCCGGAAGGTGCACTTCGGCAGCACACGAATGCCAACCACAGTACCCTACAGTGTGCTCTCCGGGGCTAGCCAGCCATATCTCTGTCACCATCCTTCAGCGCTGGCACCAGCTCTAGCGGAGCGTCAAAGGGCTTCCCGGCCTGACACGGCCCAACAGACATAAATTCTGAGACTGTCGAAAGCTTAGCTTAGATTTACGATTTTGAACGTCCGGGTCTCATGGCATGTGTCTGACATGCTGGGTGAGTTTCTACAAACTGACATGCAAGCCTGCTTGGGGTGCGGAACCGGACACACAGGTTACCTGTGGAAAGTGGACCAGCTGGGAGGCTCTGTCAAGGACCCATCGACTTCCCAAAGCTGAATGCCCCTTGCCCTTCCGGGCGCTTTGGGACAGATTACTTTCTCGAGCTGCACCCAGCTAGCTGGCCGAAGCCCTTTGTGGCTTAACACACCAAGTCCCGAGACCTTTCTCAGTTCATGGCACGCACACTCGTGTGGTCACAGTTGATAGCTGATGCCTCGCACGCAAGTGTCCCAGTAGCACGCCGCATCGCGAAACGGGAGGCGGGCCGCCGTGTTAAAGTTTCTGTGCCGAGAATACGGCAGGCTCAGGGCAGGACGACCGGTTGAGTCATCCCTTCGGATTCCTCAAATGACCACAACTAAGCACAGGGCAGGACAGGTGTGAGGTATCGTGAGCAGCACAAGAGCAAAGCACCCAGTGGTGGCATACAGTGGCACAGTGCATGTTCGAGTGCAGGCCGCCACCCTTTCTCCCCTTCCGACTTCCCATCCTGACGGTGCCGCACTGCAGCGGGGGATTGCAACACGGAACTCAGGATCCCAAGCTCACGCGCGCGCGCGCGTGCGAGGCAACAGGGCTACTGCAGATTGCGTGTTGCGTTTGAACCGTTTGCACATGTGCGGCCCAAGGAGTTATACTCTTGTCTGTTGCTGTGCCCGGCAACCGATAATCACCGATAGTGGCTGGGTATCGCAGCGCCAACTCGAGAAACCAAGGCCTAGAATTGCTTGGGATGCTTGGGATTTCCGTCAAGGATCGGAGTCCTCGTAAGACTTCGGGGGTGCAAAGGAAGCCTTGCTCCAATACGCTTTCTTAGTCCAGGACCCCGAAGCCAGCGCGGACCATCCGGGGAGAACTTTCCATCAAAGAGCGCTGACATCGATTGCTGGAGAGTCCACTGAAAAACACAGAGAGCCCGCGTGACTGGACTGCGGAAGGGGCACCTGGTGCGGAACCTCATGCCGAAAGCACTGTGAGGGGCGACCAGGAGCCGGCCAAGGGAAGAGAGGCCATGCTTGTGCTGGAAATGCGCGGATGCGCACAGCACAAGGAGCAGACTGTCGGCCGTCCCCAGAGCAGTAACTACAAGCGTCTTGTGGGCCACTTGCTCCACGAGGCAGCCGCAGCGATTGCCAGATTGTCGCAACGCTGCAGGCTTATGTGGCATTCTCACAGGCCTCCATTCAGGCAGTGTGCGAAGATATGATATCCCCAGCTTTAACTTGGGGCCTTCGTCGATCGTGGGGCCTTGCCTGAAGTTTAAATTAAAATTTCGAGCCGAAGGATTCATGGGCACCATGTGCTAACACTTTGACAGAAGCCAGGCGAACCAAACATATCTACACATGGCGAAGTTTTTAGGCTCCAACTATAGCACTCTCAGTGGGTGTCTCTGAGGTTCTCGCTGCCAGCGGCGTGACCTGCGTGCTGGCAGCACTAGCACCGAACTCCGGGCCAGCTTCGACTGAACATCTGTGATTGGTATTGGCACGTTGTAACGTATACTTATAAATCTTTTGCCAAGAGCGGGGGTCATAGCTACAGGCTACAAGAATGGCAGCCTTAGATGGTAGCTTCAGTTAACGCGGCCACTAATAGCTGAGAGCAACCCTGGCTCCTTCAACACGTGAAATTCCGAAAGAGACGCAGCACAACACCGATCAGTGCAACCAGCAACTTCGGATGCGGAGCCGCCGCAGGCATGTAAAAAACTACTGACGTGCAAGCATGTGCAAGCTCGTGCAAGCTCTAGAGCGGACATTCCGGCCCGGGTCAAAGTCTTGTGTCTGCGGTCTTCTCCTTGCACAGCCTGCTGCACAGCCTGCTGCACAGCCTTGCAAAGTGGAAGCCCCCTACTTGGCCCTCAGATCACCTGAAGTGGGGTATGACAGGGTTAGTAGACCCCCACTGGGGTCCTCTCGTGCGTAGGACAACGCAAGCAGGTCCTCTCGTGCGCAGGACCACGGAAGCAGCACCACCCCACGAATTGGCTGAAGATACGGTCCCATTTTTGCCTTGCCCCGCGAATCTGCTCAACATACGGTCATTGGTCCCCCATATGTTGGGCCGATTCGTAGGGTAAGGCAATTGCTTCACGAATCGGCTGAATACATCAACTCCTTTCAACTTTCCGAGCTCGGCGTTGAGCTGGGTTCTCCTTTTGCTTTTGCGGCCATGTTCAGACGGACTCAGAGGGCTAAGCGGCAGATAAGAACAAGTCCCGGAATCCGGCAGGGCCGAACTTGATCCTGACGTGATCAAAGGTACCAAAGGTACTGGTCAGAAATCCCTGGCAAATTCCAGGCCTGCGAAAAAGGAAAAACAAGGGGCGCACGAAGCTGCATGCTTGACTTGAAAACGGCCGCATACCGGTTGGATGCAAAAACGCGGAAAGGCCATGCGCATGCCCGCATCCTGTGCTGCGCTGAGAGCACAACAGGTGCGAATGCGAAGTGCTGTGCATGCTGTGCTAGAAAGCAGCGAATCAAGACTTGCGTCTGGAAAGCGCAAATCCTGCGACGGCGTAAGCTGCTGATCAAGATCAAGGTCGGCCGCACATAGATTCGATGTCTCCCTCCGAATACCCACGAGTACATGCCCTGTGCCAGCTGGCTCTCCCACTCGGACCTGGACCAATTCAGAAAAAGGCTTACTGCAGCACGCCTTTTTCGAGAGAAAGCGGTAATTAGCAGTACCGCCATCATAGTCATCGCCTTCGCATCCGCCCTTGTCATCAGGAGAACAATCAGGATTGGCAGTGGTCAAGCCATGGTGGACTCCAAAAAGGTCCGAACTTGAGAGACTTGAGAGCATAGTCCTTGGGCGAGTCGGGGTTGTTGGTAACGTGCCCCTCTCACGCTGAGAGAGGGGCATCCGCTCCTACGCATCTCCTCGCATTGGCCTTTTCCGTCAACTGACTCTTACGACTTACGACGCTAACGATCCTACACGAACAGCCGCCGCGATTGTGTTTTGATTGGGTGGTGCTTTTGATCTTAGGGTAGTTACATGGTCCCCTAAAAGGGGCCCGATCGAGCACAGGGAAAAACCACATTTGGGAAAAACACTGTGCCGCGGGAACTTGCTCGATGCGTTGATGGAAGCACGAAACAGCTAATTACTGGTTCGGCGAGATTGCTTAGGAACCCCTGCCATGAAAAGAAACAAGAGAGGACCGGCTGTAGGCCCTGGCCAAAAGGCCTCACAGCAGCGAGGATAAGGGGAAAGGGAGCCGGCTGTACGGGGCTCCGGCTCGCGGGACGTGCATGTGTATGCGGCAATGCTTGACTTGCCCAAGCGGAGGCAGCAGTGGACATTGCAAAGGGAGCCCCGGAGTCGGGGTTGCTGTCAACGTGCCCCTCTCACACTGAGAGGGGGGCATCCGCTCCTACGCATCTCGTCGCATAAGCCTGTTCCGTCAGCTGACCCTTACGACACTAACGATCCTACACGTGCAGCCGCGCGATCTTGCGTTTCTCGGTGGTGCTTTTTGACACATCGAGAGAATAGTGAATATGTTGAGGAAAACAATCAGGAATGGCAGCAGCAGTGACCTCTACACGTGGAAAACTCACCACGGGCCCTTGAATATTAAAAGTAACTTAAGTAGAAGTATGTAGAAGTGCACCGTCGCTCACCTGCAGTTTCTTGTCTCTCACACAGTGCGGGCCGAGCGTTTGCTGGCCACAGGTTGCCAACCGGACGGACGAGGTGTGGCGCAGGGTATTGATTTCACTATCCCAAGGAGCCTTGCGACATTGACGTTCCTACACGTACAGCCGCGCGATCTTGCATTTGTTGGTGGTGTTTTTTGTTGTGTTGAGAGAATTGTGAAGATGTTGAGGAAAACAATCAGGAATGGCAGCAGCAGTGACCTCTCCACGTGGAAAACTCACCACGGGCCCCTGAATATTAAAAGTAACTTAAGTAGAAGTATGTAGAAGTGCACCGTCGCTCGCCTGCAGTCTCTTGTCTCTCACACGGTGCGGACCGAGCTGGCCATCAGTATCCCAAGGAGCCTTACGACACTAACGATCCTACACGTACAGCCGCGCGATCTTGCGTTTCTCGGTGGTGCTTTTTGACACATCGAGAGAATGAATATGTTGAGGAAAACCATCAAGATTGGCAGCAGTGACCTCTCCACGTGGAAAACTCACCACGCACCCTTGAATATTAAAAGTAACTTAAGTAGAAGTATGTAGAAGTGCACCGTCGCTCGCCTGCAGTTTCTTGTCTCTCACACAGTGCGGGCCGAGCGTTTGCTGACCACAGGTGGTAACCGGCCCTTACGACCCAAAACGATACTGCACATACAGCCACACAATCTTATCTCATATTCGTCTCGGCCTCTGGCTGCACAAACAACCTGGCATGAGGGCCACGGAACTTCATAAGCGTCACCTTCAAACAAGTCAGCTTCAGCGATTCGAACAAAAAAATTGCTGATGAGCATGCTTTGAAATGCCCGGCAGGTTGTTTGTGTGTGTGAACGCCAACAGGGGCTCTGGAACCATTAGGCAAGTCTCAGGAACTGTTAGAACCCTGTTAAGAAACAGCCCCAAACCGTCCGGAACCGTTCCGAAGCGTAGGACGATAGTAAAGTGCCGATCTGGGCTTCAAAAGTTCGAAGGGCCGAAAAGGTCTTGATGAGATTAATGTCACGGCTCTTGAGGCCAGAAAACGCAAGGACAGACACCCTCTATTACACAGACCACCAGCGATTCCAAAGCACGCATCATGGAGAGATCAGCGCAGTCGGCTCTAGGCAACATAGTCACGCTGTCTCTTTCACGAGCTGACCTGACACTCTCTCAGTCTTGCTGGGCCCTCAAGAACCGGCTAAGCCTTTGCTGATGCATGGATGTCGCAGTGCACTGTGAGGAGAGGCATCGCATCTATCCTTCAGCCTTGCTGATTCGGAGATTCACGAAGAAAGCGCGCGAAGCGCACGGCCTCAGGCCAAGCCAGACTTCGAAGATGGGCCGTTGGTCCTCAATGGCTCAAACAATTTCAAAATGGGGGTTGGAGATGTGTCGAGGGGTCAAGCCCCAAATTTATGGCGATAGATTCCTTGGGGCACCAGGGCACGACGGGGATAATTTTGGTTGGGCTTGAGGCCTTCAACATACGAGGCCCCGGCGGGGAAACAATGAGGGCCCAACCCTAAACCCTAGACCTATGTAGAAAGAATTATCTGTAGCTTCCTCTGCCTTGGAAAGTCAATCAAGTATTATGTTTGCGAAACATATGTCGTCAGGGGATCCCGGCACAGGTCATACGTTTTTGTTTATTCTAAGCAGTGCCTTCCATTTTGGCCCATCGAACCTACTGTCGACAACTATCCTTCTCGTGCACCGAAAGCGAGAAGAATGATCGCGACCAGTTGACAGAATGGGAAAGGTAGCTTCGCATGTATGTCCCATTATGTCCTAGTAGCCACCGGCATATGATTTCAGCACAGATTTCTATCCTCATCCGAGAATAGTTCTCGCGAGAGTATCGTTCTCGTGCACCGGAACCGACGAGAATGATTTGCGTGACCAGTTTGAGCAACTTTACAGAATGGAAAGGTACGTTGACAAGATGCTAAAGGTATGCAGATTGTCTGCTCTTATGTCCTTTTGGGAGGGAGAGAGAGCAAGGCCGGGCTAGTATAAAGTCCTTCCAGGTTCCAGGTACGGTTGTGCACGCTAGGAGTGTATCCGGTGTCCTTGGGGACGGGTACGTCCGGGAGAGCTCCGGACAAAAGCGAAAATCCTTAGCAGTTTTACGCTTACGGGCGTCATTGGATAAAACCCATCCCCTTCATGCTGCCAGTTTCCGTCCTTCAATCCTTTTGCGGTCGGACAGGTCGGTGACCAGATGGCGGCGTCAGGACGCAGGAGTCGGGAACCGTGAAGGTGGTGTCGGGAACCCGCACGGCCTAAACCCTGAACCCTAAACCCTAAACCATGTAGTGGTCTCCGACTTGGAGACCCGGCACCACCAACCCCAGTCTCCAGCTCGACCCGGCAAGCAGTCCACCACTGGTCTCCGACACGCGCGGAAAGTGGCTGACACGTGGTTTCCCCGACACGTTGTGTATGCGGTTCGCTGTTGCTCTAGACTGGGCACTCCACTTCCAGGGCAGGCAGAGTATAAAATTCTAGGGCGTTCCAGGTGTGCCCCCAGCAGCCACCGGATAGAAACCTGCACTGAAATAAAACTTTGGGCTCCTCAAGGCCCTGGATTGTATCTTGGCGTGTCCGTCCTCTTTTTTTGATTAGTTCAGGACCAGCACGCGGCTCCCAAAAATGGATCTGGAGCAGCGAGTGCGCAAGTGTGCAATGAGCGCACAGGGGGCGTCTCACAAGCTCTACGTCCCAGATCAAGATCGAGCAACCTGCTTAGAACGAAACTGTCTCAGATTCAGCCAGACTAGCGCACACCGTCGTATCCATGTCACACACGCACATGCTTCTGCTTCCGGCTCTTGAGGGGTGTGCCTTTGACTGGCAAAATAGGGACCTGCAAGCATGGGCGGGATAGGGCTTGGGCTCATGGCATCTTGTGATGGAAGATTGCAGGACTTGCGGCCGCATTGCTGCCATGGTTTTACAGACCAAGTGTGTCATGTTTGAATCTCTTTGAATATATATCACCAGGCCTCGCGAGCCCTCATCCGCATCAATGTTTGTGCTCTCCCGTACCCATATGCAGCCTCCGCGGTCGGTCCTGCACATGGAGTTCTGCAGGCAAAAGGATGCAAAAGGGACGTGGACTCGTTGACTGCAGATGCTGCATCGTTGCGCACGGGCCCAATGTGCTTGTAACTGGGGGTGGGCTGTGGTGTACGCCACCAGCGTATGGCCCTGCCGAATGCTGTTGCCTGTTTCTGCATGGCTGTGTTGCTTCCGCAGAGCGAGGTGGCGGCTGCGGCGGAACCGGCCGGGTTAAGGTGCCCGGGGAGCCTGAAGTTGCTACGAACATTGCTGCGCGAATGTGCCTCGAGGATTCCGAACTCTCCCAGGTCTCAGAACGCTCCGAAAGACCCAGCGCGTCGCCGCTGTTCTCGGGTGTGGTGCGTAGAAGATAAAGGAAGGACACCAGGACGCGCGTGGCGCCACCGCTCCATGCCTCTGAGCGAAACCTTAAAGTGTTCTGGTGGCTTTGAAGATTTCCGCGTTTTTGGCGGCCGCTCCTCCACTGCATTTAGGGTGGGCACTGCTTCTTGCTTCGGAACCCACTGGCCTGGAATCATTTACCACATGGATATATGTTGACAAGCTTCGTGCCAGGAAGCTTGAAATGCTGGATCATAGGCGATTTTTTGTGTTTGCACGATCAGTCATTGCAAGTCCCCCAAGCCCCTACACCCCCCCTGCAATCAATTCCAGACACGCCGGCAACAAATCATTGCAGGCCCCGGAGACTCTGGACCCTTCCTGCAATCAATTCCATAGCAGACCTACACACACTGTCACCTAAATTCAACCATGATTCAGGATGACTCCTTAAATCTAAGGATACGGACCGCCCCCAACCCCCGCAATCATTTCCTGGAGGGTCGAAATGATTACGGCAATCCGTAATCATTTAGCCCCTCCCCCCCCGCAATCGGGTAGGGGTGATGTTGGGCCAGGAAAGGCTTGCATCTTCAGCTTAAACGGATAAATTGATATCTGCCACTCGGAGTCGCACTTAAATGGGAGTTGGCGGATTGTTGGCCCTGTCGCTCACTCACGTGTTCTTGCCGGCCAGAAGCTGCAGCCAGGACGGGGGCCCCGAGGGCTGCTTGATGGTAAGGTCAATGAGCAGATCAGGGATGATCAGGGGCAAACAGAATGCGGCTGCAACGCGAGCTGTTTTCGCCTGAGCAGAGAAAGAATCAGAACAATCACCGGAAATCACAGGTTTTGAGATCCGCCATGCAGAAAGTTTGTGGAATCTGCAGTTTTAACAGAAGCCCTGAACCTTCAGCCGCATAAGCTCTAACCCTTCTGTGGGGCTGGCGTGTTGCTTGCCACGCAGGTGACAAGGCCGACAAGGCCGTGTGATTTTGCTAATCTGCATTGCAGGTAACTCCAGAAGGACAGGACGGGACGTCTCGAAAGGGTCAGTGCCAGCGCAAACCACCTAGGTTCCTAGACATGCGCCGGGAACAAAGGAGCCTTCTTCAGAAGGCGCCTGTGCTTTTCAAGCCGCCCTTCTCAGCAGTCTGTTGGGACTGTTTGGGACTGTTGGGACCCTCGTCAGGCACAGCACTTCCGAAAATAGACAGGGCTAAGACGAGGAATGCGCATCGTTTGGGACGTCCCGTCCTGTCTTCCTGGAGTTGCCTGCAGCGCCGGGTGTGGTAAGAGTTGCATCAGCTTGCCCGAGTTTTGGCAGTTCGAGTCACCATTCAGTTATCTCACAGCCGCCTGCATTGCGTGCTGGTTTCCGGATCATGGTGCCAGACGCATGATAAACAAAAAGATATGCAGCATATGCACGTATGAGCACTTTCTTGCCGACCCTTTCCCAGGTTGTACGGTGCGATGAAGGCTGTGCAGAAATGAGGACAAGCCCTCAACCTTACGTTCGGGTCATCTCGAAGAAAAACGAAGCTTGCGACTGCTTCCATGGTGCCTAGGCCAGAACAATCAAGACTTAGCAAGACATAAGACGTTGAGATTGGCGAATGAGAATGGGGGTGTAGCGTACAGTTATTAGGAGTTTGGCTGAGTTTGGTGGGTTGGGGAGATGGCCAAGTTGGCCACGTTGGCCAAGCGGCATTGGCACTTTCCGCTCCAAGCTTGTACCGTAAGTGGAAGGCCTGATGCTTGCCAGGGTGACCGCACAGCGAGCATGAGGCTAGGTAGGTATTCCCACGAGACCAACCCGGAGGGACCGGCAGAGATGAGCGCGTGGCAAAACCTAGAGGCCACGGCGGGGGCATTCATTGAGGGTATCGCTTTTGGGGGTAGGTATCGCTTTCCCAACAAACACCGTACTGCCAAGTCATGGAGCGCCAGGGGCACTCTTAACCAGCCGATTTCAAGCCAAATGCACTGCATCAACAAGGTAGTTAGTCCACTCGTGCCGGGGGGTATCGCTTTTGGGGCTGCACGGGATCTAGCAAGTCCGATAGAAAGGTAGTCATGAAAACGTGGAGCTGCGCAAGCAGCCTGCAACTGGGTAAGGGCCACTCTAAACTGTGCCTTTCCATTCCGGCCATCAAGCAAGTTCACTCTGGCCCATCGATCCTGTCGACAATCGTTCTCATGCACCGAAAGAAGAATGATCGCGACCAGTTGACAGAATGGGAAAGGTAGCTTCGCATGTATGTTCCATTATGTCCTAGTAGCCACCGGCATATGTACTCAGCACAGATTTCTATCCTCATCCGAGAATCGTTCTCGCGAGAGTATCGTTCTCGTGCACCGGAACCGACGAGAATGATTTGCGTGACCAGTTTGAACAACTTCACAGAATGGGGAAAGTGCCATTAGAACAACACGGGGGTTTATTTTATTGCTTGCGCAAATTGGAACAGCATGCCCACGCACATGAAAAACCAACTTGCCGAACTTGCCCCCGCTGCGCTGCGCAACTGGGCAACGCCAGGGGACATAACCTTGAGGGAGGGGTCTGCAAAGGTTTTATAAAACATTAGCGTGAAGCAACAAACAGCCCAGATCGGCCTCAGTTCTTGCTAGAGCAAGACATGCAACAGCACAGGGCTGAGCTGTTGCTTTTGGCTGACCCATCCCCATTGCAGGCTGTGCGATCCTTACTTTTCTAGCAATCACCGAGTCAGGTGTGGCATCTCTCCATTATAACTTACAGGATATGTTTCTCGTTCTTTTTGTTTGGTGCAAGGCTGACCATCTCGCATGCACCTGCATGCCTTTGTATGTGCCTTCGCCCGGCCGTGTCACGATTGCTCTTCGCATAGGCACATAGGCTTTCGAGGCACTTGGGGGAGCGGTTTGCAAAATGCGAGCCGTGGAGGAGAAACAGAACAACGGGATCCCGGTCTGGACCCGGGCCAACTCAAGGTGGCAATGGTGTTAGAAGTGTCTGCACCATGAACGAGGCAGTAGAGGAACAAGATCGCTGCCAACTAGATGCCACAGTTGCTCACCAGAAACCCCACAAAACTCCGCAAGTTGGATGGCTTTGAAACCGAATCTGCCCTGCAAAAGTCTTCCACACAAGAAAATATGCATCTTTAACCAATGCCTAGCCTGCGCTTGCTGCGATTGCTGGTGTTGGGAGCTGCATCACGCTGAGATGCCTCTTGGTCGCCATGGCGCTGTTTTGGAAACATCTTTGCCCTACACATTCAACATCAGATAAGCCACCTGTACGGCGCTGTCAAGGTGATGTCGTGCGAGTGTGCGCTTGCCACATGAGGTGCCGCGGCTTGATAACTGCTTGTTGTCGTGTTGTTTGCGGTCACGATAAGGCGTTCTCTTCATCTGTGATCCCGATTCAGGGCTGGTGTGTGATTTTTTGCCGGACTTGCTAGACGTGGTGTTTGGGGCTAGGACGGCTAGGACTAGCAGCGCCTTTTCACTAGAGGATAACAAGGCCAGTAACAGACCGCAGCATGGCACCGAAATGCCCGCGGCTCGAGCCGATACTGCCCCGCATGTTCCCATACTCCGACCCACATCTGGGTTTCGGATGGTGGCAAAAGACGACCATGCACAGATTGCGGAAGCGCACGGATTATCAGGAGTACTTCAGGAGTGGGGGGGGTGGGCGCCCCGATTTTTATTTCGTCACTCTGAGGATTTTCGGAGACTGGACCACCTGGCGACCTAGGGCACAGCCATACATGGGGGGCGCCGAATACTGCAAAATTACTGCAAATTAAGCCATCCTGTGGACTTGCCGTTGCTGCAGTCACCAGAGGTCCTGCTACAACAATCCCGTGTACGGCCCATATACATGCAGACTCATCGCCCAATATTTCTAGCGACGCTAGCAGTTTGCAGACTGCTTTTGTCAAAGCTGTCGTGGGTGTGCACAAAGATGTCGACTTTCATTCCTGTCAGGTTCACCTTGCACATCGACTCGGAGCAGGAGGCACAAGTTGCGTCGGTGGTCCTGCATTGTTAGCTTCCAGAATCTCAAGACATCAGGGGGAATATTACGGGTGGAGTTTTTTTTTGGGTCTTTTTTTGGGGGGGCCTTTTTTTTTTCTTGGTCGATTTTCTTGGTTTTCTCTAGGAAAAAACCCTACTTTCCTTACATGTTGGACGAATTTTCTGTCATTTCCCTTAGGTTTTCGTTGGTTTTTCATAGGGAAAGGGAAAAAACCTATTTTTTTACATTTTGGACGGATTCCCTGTAATTTCCCTTAGGTTTTCCTTGGTTTTTCCTAGGGGGAAAACCCTATTTTCCTTACATTTTGGACAGATATCCTGTCATTTCCTTCGTTTCTTGGGCTTTGAAGCACGCTGGTACGGCTTAAAAGAAGCGGGGGGGGTTGGGGGGGGGGGGGGGGGGGGGGCCGCAGCCCCCCCTTGCAAACACCTCTTGGGCTTTGAAGCACGGCTTCAAAAAAAAAAAAGAGCGGGGGGGTTGGGGGGGGGGCGCAGCCCCCCCCCCCCCCCCATTTGCAAACACAATGCTCACACGATGTTTTTCAGCTCGTTTCTTGGGCTTTGAAGCACGCTTGGTACGACTTAAAAGAAGGGGGGGGGGGGGGGGTTGGGGGAAAACACAGCCCCCCCCCCCATTTGCAAACACCCTGCTCACATGACGGGTGTCAACAAGTTTCTTGGGCTTTGAAGCACGCTCTGCACGGCTTGAAAAAAAAAAACGAGGTTTTCGTTGGTTTTTCTAAGGAAACCCTCTTCTGATTACATTTTGGACGGATTTCGTCAAACGTCAAAGCGTACGTTGCTTTTCCTTAGTTTGTCCTAGGGAAAACCCTATTTGGTTCGTTTTCTTGGTTTCTATCATTCCCTCTATATTTTCATCGGATTCATACTTTTTTTTCAACTAGTTTCTCGGGCTTTGAAGCACGCTTGGTACGGCTTAAAAGAAGCGGGGGGGGGGGGGGGGGGGGGGGGGCGTGCCCCCATTTTGCAAACACCCTGCTCACATGATGGGTGTCAACAAGTTTCTTGGGCTTTGAAGCACGCTCTGCACGGCTTAAAAAAGCGGGGGGGTTGGGGGGGGGGCGCAGCCCCCCCCATTTGCAAACACAATGAACACACACGATGTTTCTCAACTAGTTTCTTGGGCTTTGAAGCACGCTTGGTACAGCTTAAAAGAAGCGGGGGGGTTGGGGAGGCTGTGCCCCCCATTTGCAAACACCCTGCTCACATGATGGGTTTCAACTACTTTCTTGCGCTTTGGCTGAAAAGAAGCGGGGGGGTTGGGGGGGGGCGCAGCCCCCCCCATTTGCAATGCTCACACGATGTTTTTTCAACTAGTTTCTTGGGCTTTGAACGGCTGAACAGAAGCGGGGGGGGTTGGGGGGGTCTGCGCCCCCCATTTGCAAACACCCTGCTCACATGATGGGTGTCAACAAGTTTCTTGGGCTTTGAAGCGCGCTCTGCACGGCTTAAAAGAAGCGGGGGGGTTGGGGGGGGCGCAGCCCCCCCATTTGCAAACACAATGCTCACACGATGTTTTTCAACTAGTTTCTTGGGCTTTGAAGCACGCTTGGTACGGCTTAAAAGAAGGGGGGGACCCCCCCCAAAGATCTACGTGTTTTTATGTTTTGGGTGTGTTTTAGGGTTTTAGGGTTGGGGGTGGGGGGCCATCTTAATATGTAAGTGTTCGTATATTAACCGTGAGCCCGATTGAAAAACGATTGAAACGATTGAAATTCAATCGGGGGCCGGATTGAAGATTGAAGATTGAAGATTCCCAGCACAAGGTTTTGCTGGAATCTTCAATCTTCAATCTTCAATCCGGCACTCACAAGCACATAAGGTCTTATATGACATTCGTCCAAAGCAACTGGGTATCACATCCTTACTACAAAAAAATATTGTTTTCAGGGTGCTTCAGGTGGTCGTGCGTCTCCCAAGAAGAAATGACATAGCATGTTACGGGACCTGTGCTGCTATATCTTAATATCGCGAGAGGGTGTAGGATTGTTTTGAGTTGGAGGGGTAGGTAAGCCAGAAGGTTTTGTTTAGAGACACGTCTCGTAAGAATAAAGGAAAATAGCATGCTACCAAAACTGTGAAGTTATATCTTAGTATAGAGAGGGTTTGGGGTGGTTTTGAGTTGAAGGGGTACGTAAGGTTGCTCTGTGGTACGAGCTGCACTGATATGGAATATACCCGCCATTTGTGCAGAACAAACATACAATGCGCACCCTCAGAATTGTAGTATGCTTGGATCTTCAGGTTTCTTGGTATACAGGTTGAGGTTTGTGTTGAACCGCACCCTGTACCTAAGTCGGAGATCGAGTTTGGAGTTTGAGATTTGTGTTGAACAGCACCCTGTACGCACGTCGGAGTGCCTCAGTTCTAAACTTCCAAACCCTAAACTCAGGAGGGGTTCATGTTAAGGTTTTAGGGTTAAGAATTTCAATACCTGTAGCCCTAGCCCTAAACCCTATACCGGAAAGCCTAGCAGAACGCCTGAGTGTCACCTCCACACAGTAGCTCTATGTAATCACTTTGTAAGACCAGATATTTCTTATAGTGCTCATGCTGAGAAAGAGTCAAGGTAGGGTTTAGAGAGGCATAAATGTATGAAAAAGGGTAGATCTTTGGGGGGGTAGCATATATATATATATATGCATACACACAGGTTCACAAACTTTGCATGAATTCTGCATATGGACAGTGTAATATATCTATATATATATATGCATATGTATATGTATATATATATATATATATGGTAACCCCCCCCCCCCCCCCATGCACCCACGCCTTTTTCCAGAATCTCAGCTTCTGCAGAAACGCCTGGGTTATGGGGATCGGGCGAGTGCCTCAAACTCAGAAAAACGTATATAAGCAGACGAGCCCGAAATATACTTCATTTAGTATACATTTAGCACGTAAGTTTCGCTCCGGAACAAGATGAAACAAGATGAAACGCATTCAAATTCATTCAAAACGCATTCAACTTGAATGCACTCTTGGATTCAAGATTCAAGATGCCCGGGCAAGTTCTCCCGGGCATCTTGAATCTTGAATCTTGAATCCAAGCCTGCATTCAAGTTGAATGCGTTTTGAATGCATTTGAATGCATCTCATCTTGTTTTGAATCGGTGTCATCTTGCTGCATTAAGGAAAGTAGCTTTCGGGAAAGGGATCCCACCCTTATGGGCTTAGCGTTCTAGGATTTGAAGGGCATTAAGAAAAGAAGATTTCGGGAACAGGAGTTACGGATCCCGCTCTTCAGGATTTTAGGCTTAAGTTTAGGGAAAAGCCGCTCTCTAGGCCCTAAGCCACACGGACCCCTCTTGGGGCTTAGAGAGCAGGACATTGGGAAACACATTCTGGGAATAAGGTGCGGAAGAAGATGTCGGCATCCCACCCTTTAGGGCTTAGCGAGAAGGATTTAGGGAATAGGACCTGTGTTTAAGACGTAAGGAATCCCTCGTCAGGGTTCGGGGATAGGATTTGAGAGTAAATATAGGGGCATAAGATTAAGGGATCCCGCTCTTTAAGGTTTGAAGAAAAGAATGAGGCAATAAAAGTCATATTTGCTTTCGGATTTAGGCTTAAGTTTAGGGTGACGGACCCCTCTTTGGGGCTTAGGGAAAAGGACTTAGGGAAAGATATTCAGGGACTAAGATGGGGAAGAAGATCGGGATCCCACCCTTTAGGGCTTAGCGTGAAGGATTTGGGGAACAGGACCTGTTTTTAAGACGTACGGAATCCCTCTTCAGGGTTCGGGAATAAGATTTGAGAGCAAATATAATAAGGGAATAAGATCAAGGGATCCCGCTCTTTAAGATTTAGAGCAAAGAATCCACCTTTTACGGCTTCGCGAAAAATATTTAGGGAATAGGATTTGTTTTTGGATTCAGGGGTTGTCCTTTTCAAGATTTAGGGGCTCTCCTATTCCCCAAATCCTTATCACTAAATCCTAAAGAGCGGGGTCCCTACATCTTGTTCCCAAGATTGATTCTTTAATGTTATTCCCGAAGCCCTAAGAAAGTCCTACTGTAGATAAGGACTTGGGGGATAGTTTTTTTTGAAAATGCTCCTCTTTAAGATTTAAGGACGCCCCTCTGTAGGGAATAGGACTTCGGGAATAACATTAAGCGAGTAAGATGTGGGTCCCACCCTTTACGGTTTCGCGAAAAGGATTTAGGGAATAGGATTTGTTTTAGGATTCAGGGGCTCTCCTTCTCAAGATGTAGGGGCTCTCCTTAGAATTTAAGGATCCTATTTCCCAACTCCTTATCACTAAATCCTAAAGAGCGGGGTCCCTACATCTTGTTCCCTAGATTCATTCCCTGAATGTTATTCCCTAAGCCCTAAAGAGGGGCATCCTTACATCCTATTGAGGAGAGCCCTTGCGTCTTATTTCCCAAGTCCTCTGTGCTAAAGCCGAAAGAGCCTGATCCCCAAATCTTACTCCCTCAGCCTTATTTCCTTAATTTCCTTCCCCAAATTGTGATCCTTAATCTCTGAAGAGGGGGGTTCCTTAATTCCTACAGAGGGGAGCCCCTAAATCCTAAAAATAAATCCTATTCTCGAATTCCTTTACGCTAAGCCCTAACGGCCCAGATTTTCCGGAAATTTTCCGGAAATTTCCAGAATTTCAAGCACAAAGCGTGGGTACATGAGGGGGGGGTAGCATATACATGTGTATATATATATATATATGCTACCCCCTTCCCTCAGAACCCACCGTAAGGACAGTGTAAGGGGGCAGGGTGTTTCCCCGAAGGCTGTGATATAATAAAGTGCCATATCTGGCGAGCCACCCCTTTAAGCCCTCTGTAAGGACAGCGTGAGGAAGTTGATAGTTGGACCCCCTCCCCCCCGCCGCGGTCGCGCGCAGCCGAAGTTTACCAACCTTGCATCCCTAAATAATCTGAAAAGTTACCGTCTGTACGCAAAGTTGTCCCAGTCCCCAAGTTTATTCGTCCAAAGTTTAGACACAGACCGTATTCCCAAATACTTGTAAACAAGTACAGTTTAGGAATAGTATTGCTGCGGGTCGAGGTGTATTTCTTCGCCACTAAAACATTCGCCAACGTCCAGACCCTATTCCCATACTTTCAATTAAATATTGTTTAGCAATAGTCATGCTTAGGCGGGATGTACCCTTATTGTTTAGGCCTAAGCCCTTATTCCTGTGAACCCTATGCGTCGAAGGTTTCGGCTGAAACCGAGTCCAAAACCTTACGTTTTCCTTCGCCACTAAGACCCATATTCGACCCATACTTTCAAAGAGTATTGTTTAGGAATAATCATGTTTCGGGGCCTGCGGTGTTTACGCTTAAGTCCGATTCCTGTAAACCCTCGCTAAACAGAAAAGATCGTATTGAGTCAATTTCCTCGAGCATCATTTTCGAACGTTATATGGGTCTAGGCCTAGGAAATCCAAAACCCTAAACCTCTGTTCCTAAAACCGAAATCATATTCATGAACATTATTTGTTAACTATAAATACCACTACTAGAGTACTTAAAACCATGGGCCGCAGAATTTTCCTAAACATTGAGCCTCAACCTACTGAATTAAGGACTTTTCAGAAGAGCTGCCCCAAAGGTTAAACTAATTCCCTAACCATATTAGATACTTTTCCTAAGCCGTAAACCCTATTCCTGAACAATGTTTGATTACCCACCTGAGTCTACCACTGCACATCCCCGCTAGTGGCAGCTGTCCTGGTTTATTGTTTGATAAAAAAACAAAGCAATAAGTGCAAATTTCGTATTTACAGCCATATACAGATTCATACTGATCCAACTAAATGTGGGGGAGGGTCAAATCCTAGACAAATACGAGCACGCTGCTCTCCGTTACACATGCTTGGATTCATAGCAAAGAAAAAGTCATATTTTGTATTTATAGCTCTACACAGATGAATACTGATATAACTGCATTTGGTGGGAGCCCTAGATAGAATACAAATACGAACACGTTGAACTCCGATACATATGTTTAGAATTTACCTGACTGTAAACCCTACAGACATATGAGTACAGTGAGCTCTGATACATATATCTGGAAATTACCGTTTTGATTAAAATGGACTGTTGTAATTACAACGCGGCCTGGGAACCAAGAACCAAGAACCAACATTTCCATAAAAAGAATGCGGGGATTCTTGGCTTTTGAGCCTGGGCCTGTTTTAAATGGTTTTAACCAGCGTAATTTCTACCGGGGCCAGAAACCAAGAACCAAGAACCAATATTCCCAGAAAAGTTTTGCAGGGATTCTTGGTTCCTGAGGTCGGGCCCGATTTGAATCGGCCTAGTTCAATTTAGACCGGGTGCATTTTTGTCCATTTTCTTGCTTTTCCCTAGGAAAAAAAAAACCTACTTTCGTTACATTGTGGACGCAGCCCCCCCAATTTCAAGCGAGGGGCATGCTCGCATGATGGGCAAGGATTCATATGCTTTGAAGCAAGCTGGCATGGCTTTAAGAAGCGGGGGGGTTGGGAAGGGCGCACCCCCCCCCATTTGCAAACCCAATGCTCGCATGATAGGCTTGGACAGGATTCTTATTACGAGTAGATGGTTTCATGTACGCACAGATACAACATGCTCGCCATGCGTGCACGTTCGAGAAAGGAAGAGGATAGACATGCGTGCACGTTCAAGAAAAAGATGATCGTAAACGAATTTGCTGTCGTATTTATGATTTTTTGCGTCTGAAAGGTTTTGCGTCGTTGCTACATATGCTTCATTCATGTATGGACAGATCTACGGTAGGCATGCCTGCACGTTCGAACGTTCGAGAAGGGAAGAAGATCGCAAATACTTTGCAGTTATATCGGTGGTTTCATGGCTCTGTATCGTTGCTACGAGTAGATGGGTTTCATATGTGCGCAGATAAATGCTCGCCATGCGTGCACGTTCGAGAAGGGAAGAGGATCGTCGTTTTTTTCATTTTATGCGCCTAGAACGTTTTGCATGGTTGCTACATGGGTTTCATGTATGGACAGATGTGTGGTAGTCATGTGTGCACGTTCGACAAAGGAAGAGGATCGTAAATACTTTGCTGTCATATCTGTGGTTTTATGCGTCTACATAAGCAGTTTTGTATCGTCGCTAGATAGGTTTCACGCATGGGCAGATATATGCATAGTAGTCATGGTGCACGCGTGTGCGCGCGTTTGACAAACGCCCACCACCACAATAGACCACACCACATCAGAAAACCACCGGGCCCATGGTGACTGCGGCATTGCAGTACCGCATAGGACCAGGACCAGGATACGTCGAAGGACACTCACCATGAAGTCTCGCACAACCTCGCTGGTTCTGGGTCATGTGTCCGGCCCGTTCGGGCGCTCTCGATCTGGACGGGCCATGGAAGTCATCCAAAAGGGCTCACCAAAAGGCTTGCTATGGGCTCCTTCCCCAAAGGGCACTGCCAAGAAAGAGGTGCACACTAACCGTCCCCAGGTCTCTGGAAGGCACTCCAACACGGTCAACCGCGAGGCCCGGCCCCACCAATCTCCCACAATCCAGTTGTACGGGTGGTTACGGGCACAGGGTCAGCTGAGCTGCCTGTCGTGCCGGATAAATGGGATGATCGGCGGTTAACGAATCGTATCCCTAGTCAGACCTAGTCACCAACTTCCGGCTATCGACCAGCCCAATCCAACCAACCGACCAACCAACCAACCAACAACCAAAAACACACACAAACACACACACACACACAAACACAAACACAAACACAAACACAAACACACACACAAACACACACACACACACAAACACACACACACACACACACAAACACAAACAACCACAAACAAACACACACACACACACACACACACAGACAGCCATACGCACATGTACAAGCACATGCACAAGCACATGCACAAGCACATGCACAAGCACATGCACAAGCACATGCACAAGCACATGCACAAGCACATGCACAAGCACATGCACAAGCACATGCACAAGCACATGCACCCACGCATGCACGCGCACAACCAGGGACATAGCATCTTCGGCGCCGTATGTCGGCGGCGGGTTCGCGTCCTTTGCGCCGATAGAACTGGGCATTTGAAACCGCGGCTTGCATGTCCGAATTCTCTGTCAGGATAGGGGTATAATGGAGTGGTGCTAACTGCATTCGGCTCTCAGTGAACCTGCGAAAGATGTGTACATCACATCTTCTTTCACGTTCACTGTATGGGTTCCAGAGGGGTGGTGAAGGGAGGGAGCGGGAACAAAAGACAAAATGAAACAAACGGAAACGAGCTCACCAGAATCATTCGCCTTTGCAGCCTTTCCAACTTTGCATGCGCCATGTACGTGAACCCCGAACCTCCCCGAGCCTGACATGCTACAAATACATCTTGCGATATCAGTTTAAGAGCTACCTGCTAATTGCCTATTTCTCGAACCTGTTACGGGGGGGGGGGGGAGGGGGGTTGGCTTATGTTCCCGCAGGCCGCAGTGGCGCGCACTAAAGAGGCCCGCGGATATTCAAGGTCCACCCCCCCCCCCCTAAACCCAACAAACCCCCCTCCCCCAAAAAACTAATAAAAGGGTGATTCTGAGGACTGGCACATTATACATTGCCCACCTATGCTGATACATCATTTTACAACAGCATAACATCTACATCATCACTTCATCGCCTCGTTCGTTATAAATTTCTAAAATCTCTGGGGACATTTACCACATTCGCCCCTTATTCGTTTCATTCATATCATCACCTCATTCATTTTATTCAGGATGGTTCTGGGGACAAAATGCCTCATTCATTTCTGTCATTTCACCGCCTCATTCATTCACAATTTCTTGAAGTGTTCTACCCCAGATTTTTCACACTTTTTCAAAGAGTATCCAATTTACCACCACCAAAATCACAAAAAATTAACAAAATATTAACTTTCTAAGGAGTATCCACCTTATCCGTTATTAACAAGATTCATCACAAAATCCCCAGAAAGTTAATATTATGTTAATGGTTGATTAATTGTCTTTTTAGTTAATTGTTAAACTTTTAATTGCATTCTTGCAGTCTTGAATACATTTAATTCGTGTGCTTTTCTGAGTTAGTTTCTTAGCAACATCAAAATAAATCATTGAAATAACATTCACCTTGCTCATTATTTTTTCTGCATTGCCTTCCTCTTCTAAAACGGTTAATTGTTTATTATATCTTTGTATCTTGTTGTTGTAATACTCAATGTCTTCATTAATGTCTTTCAGTTCTGCTTCATACTTGGTAATCCTCTCTTCATATTCCTTAATCCTATCACTCATAATCTCCCTACTATACTAAGGCGCTTTATCTTTAAGTCCTTTTTTATTCATTCATAAAACCTTAGGGTGGGCAAACAAATAAATTATAGTTCATCTTTCATTCATTTCATATAAGAATTCATTTCATAGATAAATAATGTGCCAGTTTCTCAGAATCCCCTATAGGGTTTAGGTTAGGACGAAACAATCAATCGGCGAGAAGTTCGCCATCATTGGACAGGTCTCCCTGTCTCGCTTGTGGTTTCTTAGTTTGACGCAGTCATGTCCGGATGCATAAAGAGCAACTTGCGCGAACTTCGTTTCCTGTTATAGCGGTTTCCTCTCAAATGGCTGCCCCAGAGAATGAAGAATACGACCGAGCATATGAATGGTTGGCACCCGAAGTTGGTTCGCTGGCCGTTCTTGCAAAGCAAAGCATGGTGATGAACATTGTCTTCTCAAGAGACTTTTTCACCTCACCCAATGACTTGAAGGTCATACTCGTGAAGGGCGTGGAAGAATGGTTCTACAATAACCTTTGCGAGAGCGCCGATGAAGGAAGCACCATAGAAGACTATGACATGGAATGGGAAGTTCAAGAATGGGATGCGTGGGCGGATGATCTTGTCAACAGCGAGGACTGCCCAAGAACGGGCACTGATGCAGAGCAGGAAATGATGTTCTACCATCGTAATCGGTATCATTTCTAAGCATCGTTCAGCGTTTGAGAAAAGTTGCCTTGAACACTGCTTGAAATGTAAGTTGCCGAGCGCTTTTGTTGCAGTGCAGAGCATCAAACGTTGAAATGCTACTCCGAAGCATTTTGCCTTCAATTATCCTTGCTCTTCACCTCCTTTTGTGCGTTGCAATGTCCAAGAAGTCCCCCGAAGAGTTCCTCAACTACGTTGAGGAGGAGACCACCAGCGAGAGCGAGAGCGACCCAGAGATGGATATGCTGACCCAGATGTTGGCAACGCAGGACTTCTTCAGCACAGTGGCAGGGAGTTCCACTGACGACTTGAAGACTGTGCTTGGTCAGATTACCCAGAAGTGTGAGTTCTACAAGGAGAAGATGAAGGTGGTTGATAAGACCATCAAAGAGCGTGCCCTTGCCGATTCCAAGATGCTCACCGCTGAGAGGGCAAAAGCAAAGAAGATGCAGGACAAGAAGGACAAGAAAGACTTGCGCGAGACCGTTGTGAGTCTCAGAATCACGTACGGTGACCACACCATCAACCTCAGCGTTCCCTTGGGTTACACTGTTGGGATGCTTCGCGATGCCATCGGTCAGGCGTTCAACTTGACGAAGAAGAAGACCCGAAAGTTGCACTTGCAGTTCGGTGCCACGACTATGAGTACCCGTCCCCGCAAGACCTTGGCAACCTTTCACATCCACGAGAATGCCAACATCATTGTGAGTGACCCACAGGACAACAACGATGATGATGATGAGGGAGAGCAGTGAAGACTTCCTTAAATCCTGAGGCGGTCTTGAAACCATCCTGAAAAATCCGTTGTGGATAGGAGTAAGTTTGCGTTGAGACCCGTAGCATTCCTGAACCTTGAAACTCACCTGCCCGAGTGAAAAAAAGTTTAGCGAGATTGAGGTTCTGTTTCTTGCAATATCCCAAGCATTGAGAGTTACATTGCAGTACCTTTGTTGAGCAACCTTGTTTATTTCTCAAAGCTTTTTTACAGCATCCTTTGGTAGTGACTTGACCGTGTAGAAGTGATGGGGCGACCTCGTGGTGTTCTCAAACATCATCTCAAAGGTCGTAGTGACCCTTTGACTGCGCTTCTCAACCAATCAATGGTTGCGATGAGGAAGAGGTATCCATCGTTGCCTTCAGAGGTCTTGTCTTGCCCACCTCCTTTGACATCAGTGGTTTCCCCAATCAAAGAGAAGATGCAGAAGTTGAACAACGAGATTGCCAACAACCCCCGGTTGATGAACAACATTTATCAACCCTTTCAGATTGCCAACTCAGTTCGTTGAAGGAGGCGTTTGACGCTTCAAACAGGCGAGCGACTACCGAGGACAGGATTTACGAGAGTGCCATCATTATCATTGAGGAGATTGAGACGTTGTCGTCATGGTCGGACTACTTGGCGAGTCTCAAAGCAGAACTCATCACGACTTGGGCAAAGATATTGATAAAAGAGGTCAGCATCCAGAACGGGAACAACTACTCCTATGATGTAAGCAAGATGGTTTCTACAATACGAGACATCCAGTGCTACAGGAGAGGCATTAAGAAGGCGACGGAGCAGAGCACTTCTGAACCTTCTGAGTCCTCTGAGGCATCGCAGGAGAGCGGTTGCTGTATGATGTGATTTTTTGGAGCGACTGAGGGTTTCACAATAGATTGTGAAACGGGTAGGGGGTTTCACAATAGTTTGTGAAACGGGTAGGGGGTTTCACAATAGTTTGTGAAACGGGTAGGGGGTTTCACAATAGTTTGTGAAACGGGTAGGGGGTTTCACAATAGTTTGTGAAATGATTTCACAGTTGTCTGTGAAACTCCTCTCTGTGTCAGTTCACAAATGTACAGACCGTGGCAGTACAGTGCTACACACACTGGGGTTCGCTGTTATATACAGCATTGGGGTCAATGGCGGTGCCATGTGAGTTTTTTTGAACTCCTGAGGGTTCTCAGTGAAACTCTCTGTGTCAGTTCGTCAATGTACAGTCCGTGGCAGTACAGTGCTACAGACACTGGGGTTTGCTGTTATATACAGCATCGGGGTTTCTTCTGCGCCTTAGGCGCTGACACACTCAGTTCAAGGATGAGCAAGAAAAAAATGCAAAGCACCGAGCAGTTCTAAATACTAAAACTTAAACCCTTTCAAGACCTCACTTCCTTCACGCCAGGTGCTCACGACCGAGAACGAGTCCGACATCAACAACTTCAGGAAGGTTCGCCCCTTTTAGGGTTTTACTCTTAGGGTTTAGTTTGAGGGTTTAGGGTTTTACTCTTAGGGTTTAGTGGTTTAGACCTATAAAAACCCTATACAAATAAACCCTAAACCTTAAACCCTACATCCTAAACCCTAGAACCCATAAGTAAAAAATCATCACAAAAAATATGAATAAAAATCATCCCAAAATAACTATACCCAAAAAATCCCCAAAAAAAACTATACAAAAACCCTAAAACCTTCGGATGTCGGCACTTCCTATCAGGGCAGGTGCAGAAGTTCCAAAGCGCTGGATTGCTCACCCTAAACCCTAAACCCTAAACCCTAAACCTTAAAACCCTAACGATGTCGGCACTTCCTATCAGGGCAGGTGCAGAAGTTCCAAAGCGCTGGATTGCTCACCCTAAACCCCTAAACCCTAATCACCTCTAAACCTTAAAGTCAGATGAGAGGAGAGAAGAAAGACATTTTGGCTCAAAACACCTTTAACGATACATTAAATGCCAACGCAGTGCCCGAGTCCCCCGACGCGAAACCCTGCCCCAAAAAATCACTTAAAGACAAAACGCCTTATATATTAAGAGATTATGGGGTCAGAGGTTGAGAGGTCAGAATATGAATTACCAGAAGAGGTTGAAAACTGCTATATATGTAGGTTTAATGCTAAAACCTTGGAGGATACAATCAAAATGTTTCCCGACTATATTTGTTTAAACATTGCTAAGTTTGCTGGTTGTAAAAAATGTGCTTTATTTTTGGAAGGAGATAAAATAGCAGATGAAATAGAAACATTAAAAAATGACAGGCGCAAAGCAAAAGGAACAAACAAATTTAGAATTAGAGAACACATATTTGAATTAGAAAAAGAAATGGATAAACTACATAAACAGATTGAAGAAATAATGGATGAAACATCAGACATTTATAATATGTATCCTCATTAAAAGTTCATTTTAATATTAATAAATATTAAAATGAATATCTGTTTTTAACAAAGACTTTTGAACATTAAATACCAACGCAGTGCCCGAGTCCCCCGACGCGAAACCCGCAGGCAAAATCACTTAAAGAAAAAACACCTTATATAGTAATGGAGTCTGGGGAGTATGATAAAGTTTTAGGATATCTGTTTTCAGGTGGAGATGCAAAGCATAAACGTGTGGGAAACCGCTCCTACAAAAAGATTATCATAGATGGAGTAGAATATGGATATAACAGCGAAAAACCACTTCGCACAAAACTCAAAACAAAACTCAATCAAGTAGCAAAAACGCCCGAGTATAAAAGGTTTAAGGTTCTTCACAATGCCTCCAAGGGTGTATTAGTGAGGAAAGCCTTAAAGAAATATGCTATTAAACAAAAGGCAAACATAACCGATGAAGTATCAGCATTAAAAAGTTATGCCAACAGTTATAGCATCACAAACATTAACCTACAAGGATACAGGGGTTTATCGTATCTTAAATACCAAGAGACCAAGTTAAAAGAAAACCTTAACCGCTTGAAGTCAATGAAGATACTGATTGATGCAGATGTTGATTTTGAGCACGTTGAGAGCGGAGATGAAACAACCCATACAATCAGGAGCAGACGCTACAATATCTTTAACGAAGAAGACCTCAAAAAGGCAATAGATAATATGGCATCGGACATAGAACTTATAATTGAAAACAAACAGTTTGATAAATCGGGATATAAGATAAAGAAGATACGAAAAATAATAATCCACTTTGACAAGTATGACCCTACAAGAGCAGGTCATTACTTAGAACTACCAAAGGTCATAGCAAGCAAAAAAGCGTGCATAAATATTAAAAATGACGACGATTATTGTTTTAAGTATTGTGTTTACTGTCGTTTCCACGAGATATATAAGAAAGACCACCCGCAACGAATGTATCACTACACTAAATCAGCAAATAACGATACATTCATCAAATGGGACGGTGTCGGATTTCCAGCGTCAAACGATGACATAGACACCTTTGAAAGGATTAATGAAAACACCATTTCGGTAAATGTTTATGTCCTTGATAACAATGATAAAATAAGACCCGATAGGATTACAAAGATTGCTAAACCCTTCTGTCACGTAAATCTTTTAAGGTTAGAACAGAACAATAAAAGTCATTATGTATTAATAAAAGAATATTCACGATTAATGGGCAGTCAAACCAACAAGCACTGTAATAAACTCTTTCATTGCATTCACTGCCAAAAAGGGTTTCAACAAGAAAAATTGCTGAATGCTCACGTCTTGAAAGGATGTATGGCAAACGAGGTTCAAGCAATCGAAATGCCAAAAGAAGAAGAAAAAATGTATTTCAAGAACCACTACAAGAAATTAAGGTGTCCTTATGTCATTTATGGTGATTTTGAGTGTTTAACTACCAAAACGGATGAGGGAATAAAAGGGACTTATCAAGAGCATAAACCATCGGGGTATATGCTAAATGTCGTGAATAGCATAACCAACGAAAGCAAACAATACTTAAATAGAGGACAGGATTGTATGGATAGATTTTGTGATGATATGAACAGCATAAGGGCAGAAATATTTGAGAAAATGAACTCGCCAAAACCGATGATAATTACAAAAGAACAGGAAGAGGAGTTCCAAAAATGTAAAAAATGTTTTATATGCGGTGGCAGTTTTAACAAGACTAAACATAAAAAGAAGGTTCGCGACCATTGCCACTTTACAGGATTATACAGAGGATGCGCGCACAACAAGTGCAATTTAGACTACTGCTTCAAGCACTTTAAAATACCCATCTTCTTCCACAACCTTAAAAACTACGACGCTCACCTAAAAGTGTCTCACTTTGACAAGTTAAACACCGAAAAGGATGAGGTGAATGTCATAGCACAGAACAGCGAGAAGTTCATATCCTTTGAACTGAAACAGATGGTTTTTAAGGACAGTTTTAGTTTTTCATCTTCTTCATTAGACAAACTCGTTAAATTAACCAAGCAGGAAGGGGACAATAAAAGAGAAAACTGGCACGAACACTTCGCAAACAGCAAGTTAAATAATTATGTGAAAGATGAATATGACTTAGACCTACTGACAGACAAAGGCATATATCCCTATGATTATATGGATGACTTCCAGCATTTTAACGAAACCGAACTGCCGAGTAAAGAACATTTTTATAGCAACCTATCGGAACAGGACATTACCGACGAAGACTACGAAAGGGCACGACACATATGGAAACACTTTAACATAAAGAACCTCGGTGAGTATCACGACCTTTATTTAAAAACTGATGTTTTATTACTAACGGATGTCTTTGAAAATTTCAGAACACAGTGCCTTAAAGACTATGAGTTAGACCCTGCCCACTACTACACACTACCTAATTTTAGTTGGGACGCTATGCTTTTAAAAACCGGCATCTCATTAGATTTGATATATGACGAAGAGGTGTATAAAATGGTTGAGAGGGGATTGCGCGGTGGAATGTGCCAAGTGTCACATAGAAAGGCAGAGGCAAACAACAAATATATGGAGGGACTATATAATGAAAATCAACCGAGTTCATATATAAACTATTTAGATGCTAATAACCTGTATGGACTGGCGATGTGTCAGAAATTACCTTATAAAGACGTCCGATTTTATCCTAACCAACTAACCGAGAATGACATCAAAGAGTGGGCAGATACATCAATTGGTTATATATTAGATGTGGATTTAGAGTATCCGAAAGAACTACACGATTATCATAAGGACTACCCGTTAGCACCAGAGATTATGAATGTAACGGCAGATATGTTAAGTGAAACACAGCAGCATATATACAAGACCTATCACTACAATAGACCCCCGAAGGATGAGAAAACCAAAAAGTTAATATTAAATGTAATGGACAAGCAGAACTATGTCGTGCATATTAAGATGCTACAATATTATTTGAAGAAGGGCATGAAACTCAAAAGTATTAACAGGGTAGTATCCTTTAAGCAAAAGGCATGGTTAAAACCGTGGATAGACTACAACACCGAGAAGAGAAAGAATGCCACCAGCGACTTTGAGAAGGATATGTATAAATTAATGAACAACGCTGTCTATGGCAAAACGATGGAGAACGTAAGAGACCACATAGACTTTGAATTAGTAGATACACCCGAACGCTTCCAAAAGTGCGTGAATAATCCCACTTTCAAATACAGGCACATTATAAATGAAAACCTCGTAGGGGTAGAGAAGTTAAAGCACACAGTTAAATTAAACAAACCCATTTATGTAGGTGTCAGCATCTTAGACCTATCTAAGATGCATATGTATTCGTTTTACTATGATGTCTTAAAACAGAAGTATAAGGACAAAGTCAGGTTAATATACACTGACACCGACAGTTTCGTTATACATACACACACCGAGGACATATATGATGACTTCAAAGAGATAAGGCAACACATGGATTTTAGCAATTATGATAAAGACCATAAATGTTACGATGTTACAAATAAGAAAGTATTAGGTAGATTTAAAGACGAAGTGGATGGAAAAATAATCACAAACTTCATAGGGTTAAAACCTAAATGTATGCCTTTAAGGTATATAACGAGATGAAGGAGGAAAAGAAATCAAAAGGCATAGTAAAGCATAAAGTTAAGAGAGAACTGTCATATCAAAAGTATTTAGAGACGCTGACACACAATAACTGTGACACGGTCTCTTTCAACAGCATCAGAAGCAAGAACCACCAAATATACTCAATAAATCAAGTTAAACAAGCACTGAGCAGTTATGATAATAAAAGATACTTCTTAGACAGCATCAACAGTTTGCCTTATGGGTTTTATTCATTAAAGGTTTAAAATAAAAAATAAACATATTTATTTTAAATCTTTATTCATTCATATCGGCATCCGACATTCATTTCATTCATATCGGTCGCCTATCTTTTTAATACCATAATATTCCAAAGTGGTTTGCTTAGGGTATAATATCTCATTGTTATTCAGTTTATTTAAATATGTTCCTTTCCTGTTGTCATACGAAGCATTTTTATCAATAGGTGTCCTTACACTTGGTTTTTGTCTTTCTTCAATTACCTTTAACCTTTCATCAATGGTATTCAACCTTTCCAAGATTTTTTGCAACTTTGATGGTTTATGTTCCTCTTCAAAATCAACTTCCTGTATCATATACCTTAAAATAGGAAATTTTATATTAAAATTTTTATAATAAAATTTTTCATAATAAAATTATTATGAAAAACTTTCAAACTAATTAGCGACACTATCTTATGTAGTATCAATTATGTGAACATACCAAGATACTTTCCCCTTTCTCTTGCTCGCTCACGATGTTTTGGGACACTGATTTTTTCGGAGCAATGGGCACAATCGGGATGTTTCTTCCTGTTTCATTCAATGTCTGGGACTACTATACACTGTCAATATATATTAGAAAAATATTTTTAGATATTAATCCATAATATTCAAATTATTATGTTTTAATTGTTCAACATCTTTATCAATTCTTTCTACATCTGTCTCTAATTTAAATATCCTTTCTTGGTTTTCTTCGGGTGTAGGTTTCCGACCTATTCCAAAACCTGTGTCGCAAATTTCAACACTACCTAACTGATTGTCTTGTTTAAACACGTCATTACCGTCAGGTGTTGCTCCGCGCCCATTTCCAATTCTCCACGAAGTCCTATCTTCTACTTGATTAACGACAACGTTACCGTCTTTATCAGTCGTTGTTTTAGTTTCTTTATGAAACACTTTTTTACCACACCTGCAAAAATTGCAATTAACACTTCCTTTTTCAATGTTAATATTTCCTTTGTCCTCTTTATTGCTCATTCACATTACTTAGATTTTAATTTTAAACATAATATTATTGATTTTAGCAACTCTAATGTATTATGGCAACGCCTGCGGTATTTAGGCACTGTTATTATTTCTTCTATCTTTTCTATCTCATCTATAACCTCTAAATAGTCATTATAACCTTTCATATATTATTAATTATAAATTATTCTATGTATTAATAATAATGATTACACCGATAGTCAAACCCATTAACGTAAAAGAATATGACTTTAAACAGTCTAAATACGAAGTGGCACCGAGGTTGCCGTTCTCACAAATAATAACTGGACCTTCTGGAAGTGGCAAAGGCATCTTATTACAATCTATGATATTAGACATTTATAGAGATGTCTTTGAACGAATATATGTGTGGTCTCCTTCAATTTCAGTCGATAGTAATTGGTTGCCAGTAAAACGATACATTCAGGATAATTTAAAGGTTGATTTAGAAAAAGAAAAATGCCTATTTGATGAATACATACCAGAAGAATTAGAAGCAGTGATAAAAAGACAGCATAAAGTAATAGAATATCAAAAGAAGAACGACCATAGAAAATTATTTTCAATACTAATAATAGTAGATGACTTCGCTGATTCAAAAGCATTTTCAAGAAACTCGCCTTTATTAAATCAGTTGTATGTGCGCGGGAGACATAACAGTATCAACATCATAACAAGCACACAAAAATTTAACGCCTTGTCACCAATCATTCGTGTCAATAGTCGCCAGTTATTCTTTTTCAGGTTAAGAAACTACAAAGAAATTGAAACGATGGTTGAAGAATTAAGCGCTGTCTTAATTAAAAAATCAACCGTAGCAGACCCTAGACACCTGGCAGAAGCAAAGAAACTTTTATTAGAAGTGTATAACATAGCAACAGAAGAACCATACTCATTTTTATTTATAAATCTAATGAAACCTGATGTAAATGATATGTTTTATAAACGGTTTGATGCTAAATTGGTAATTGATTAATAATATTATTTAATCTTAATATTATTAATCAAAATAAACTGAATGAGCACAAATTACACGGCATACACTTGCCAGCATTGCTACATTTGCTTTTGTTTTTCATCTGTTCTATTTCATCTTCCACTTTTTGAATTTTATCTGTTAAATCTTGGATGGTATTAAATATTATTAATTCCGATTTTATTTTTTGTAGTTGCTCGTCTAATTTCTTCTCAATTGTTTCATCAAGATTAGGCATTGTACAATTATTAATATATTTTAGCAAAATTTTAGAATATATTAATAATTCTAGAACGCCTTAGGCGTTGTACTATTATTTTAGATTTTAGTTTTTACTTTTCGCTTTTGGTTTTGCCCTTGCCGTTGGCGAGGCGTCGCGTTCAGCACGCGAGGACTTCTCCGAAGCGTCGCCTTTTAACTTTTTAACCTCCTTCTTCAAATCTTCTACTTCTTTCATTAACTCTTGAACACAACCCCACAGCACCACTGATGTTTTATTATATGCTAATAACTTCACACCATCATTGTTATAATATATGATGTTGTCCCATTCTTTCGGCATTTTAGCATCTTTTAAGTCGTCTGCTATAAACCCAATATGACTTTTTTTGCTTTCGTCATTAGTAAAATTATATGTCTTTGGTTTAATATATTTAACTGCTTTATAACATTCCTTTATGTTTACCTCCTTAATGTTCTCCTTTAATTTAGAGTCTGATGTTTCAGTCAAAGCAACACAGGTTAAATTTCCTCCAATATCTGCGTTATTAGTTGTTGTGAAAAAACCATATACATCAACGCCTGTATTTGTGGCATCTAATCTGGATAAATTATTATTACTTAATCTAATAAATCCATCTGTGTCGGGATTATTTATTAATACTCTTTGCGACCCTGATACATCAACGTGTGTTATTTCAAGATTACCTAATAAAGTTACTTTTCCGTCTGTTAATTGTATTTCTGGTGTGCTACTTTCTAAACCCATTATTAAATTCATTTCTCCTGATGTGTCTCCATTTCTAATATATAATTTATATTGAGTGTCCAATACTTCTTTTAATTCACTACTATTTTGAAACATAAAACGCCCCCAACTAACAACATCTGCTTCGCCAACGATATTTCCAATACTATTAAATGTTTGGTTATTAGTAACTGCTCTGTTTATTGTAATTCCATTAGTGTCGTTTAATTGTAATGCTATTGTTCCTGTTGTAGGGTCAGTTGTTCTATTTGATTGTAATGAAAAATTAATCTCTTCTGTTGATATTACATTTAATGAATTATTAACGTCTGCTCTTTGAAATATTCTACCCGAATTATTAACATAAATATCACCATTAAATGTTGATGTGCTTTGAAACGATGCTGTTCCACCAAAATTACTATTGCCACCCGATACATTTAATTTATTTGAACCTTGAATAACTCCAATGCCTAAACTTAAACAATAAACACCATTACCGTTAGCGGTATTTAATAAAAGTAATGAAGAACTGTCGTTGCTTGAATTATAAGCATTAATATTAAATGAATTAAATTTCAAATACCCTTGTGCGTTTTTCACGCACATCACATTAGAAGCATCCGTTGTATCTTTGTAAAATGTAAGTCCTGAATTATTAGAAATATTATAATTTTCACCATAAAAATTTAAATCATTTGATAAGTCTAAATTACCATTCACATTTAAATTCTGTCTAACAATAGCACTATCTACAACATCTAATGTATAACCTCCCGTTAATGTATTTGCTCCTGTATCTACTAATAATGAATGCGTTTTAACATATTGGTCAGCATTATTATTTAAATTCAAAATTCTACCTGTATCACCTACGGAATTATAACAATCAATATTATCATTATTAAAAGTAATATAATTATCAGTATTTCTAACTGTAAATGATAAATTAGCATCTGCTGTGTTTTCTACAACTAACCCGCCTGTCGGCACTTCTATCTTACCACTCATTTTATAACCTGCGTTATTATTAGTTAAATCTAATTGTTTTATAGCATCGTCAGATGTGTTATTACAAAATATTTTATCGCCTTGTAAAGTTATATAACTCGTTGCGTTCTTAAATACTCCTAAAACTTTGTCTCCTCCTCCTGTTTGATTACTGAATAATAAACCTTCTACTGGCGAAATATTAATAGTTGAGTTATTTAAGGTTAAACCACTATGAATAACGGTAGGGGCAGAACAATCAATAATAGGATTGGCACTAAATCTATTTGTAAAATCACTAACCGGAACTCTTAAAGCAAGTAAATTATCTATTTCTGTATCAGTGTATCCGCCACCGCCACCTGCGCCCGCTACTAATGTATCCACCTCGCCTTTATTGTAATAATTTGTTGCCAACTGTGTGTTAGTCTGAAAATTAGTTGATAAATTAGTGTCTATTTGTGTCGTTGTGTAATAATTTGTTAATGTCGTGTCTATTTCTGTTTTGTTGTAAAATGTGCTCGTTAAGGTTGCGTTTGTTTGATAATCAGTATCTAACAAGTGTGACACAGAACTAATATTATGGAAGTTTTGAAGTTGTTTTGTGTTTAAAACTGCTATGTCTGCTGTGTTTGTTGCTATGTTTGAAGAGTTTGCCGTGTTGATGTCTCCTAATTCTGTTTTTGTTGCATATAAGTCGCTTAAATCTGTTCCACTTACAACAATATTATCTGCTGTTAATGTGTTTGTATTATTGAGTGTCAAAGGCATTTCCTAATATTAATAAAATAGATATTTATTTTATTAATATTATTTCATTTTTTAATCAAATACAGCACAGCGCTATGAGATTAAATCTTTGATTTAATCGAATACTTTCAGACCCAAATCTTTTATTTCCAGTATCTGTTCTGAAAGCATCGTGATATAGACATTTTCAGGCATATTCGTATTAGTTATTGAAGCATTTGCAGGTTTAACTTTTAATAACATTTGTTGCCCTGCTCTTGTGTTAATTCCAGTATATGAACTATCAGGGACTTTTTCAAAACTAAAAGCAAATACAAACTGACGGTCTCTATACTGTTTAAAATCAATTGACAAACTATGTTGATGAAACATTGGAAGATTCAATGCCTTTCGTAAATGATAGAAGCACTCGGTAATTGAAGCACAAGGGTATTCAGGATAAAGTTTAGAACCTAATTGAATTTGAAATTCTAAGTCCAAATCGGGGTCATATATTCCTTCATTCATTGGTAATGATGCCTGTTGTGGATGATAGAAACGGCAGAACTCTTTATCACAATATTCAAATCCTGTGCTTGGGTCACCACTCTTGTAAAATGTAACGAATGTTGCTACTAATTTAGATACGGAACGAATGACTTGGATGCTGAAATTATCCTTTCCTGATAGCGCTTGTGATTGTGTAATATAAGTGGTATAAGTAATGGGTAATCCTTTTCCTTCTAAAAGATGCTTAACATATTCATTATTTAAATTATTATCAAGGGTGCAAACATCACAAACAATACGCGCGTTATTAATTTCCCATTCAATACTGGTGTTTCTATATCTTGCATTCGCTTGTCCTGCGTCAGCAGGATTAACATTATTTACAAAACGATTGCCTACGACAGTATCAGCGGTGTCATCTCTATAATCAATAATGCAATCAGTAGCATTCGTTACTAATTCTAATTCAATGGTTAAGTTTCCCATATATTTTAGGGGCAGATACTTAAATTGAGAGAAAAGACCACAAAGAGGTTTAAATCCAACAACCATTTTATTCTTAAATCCCTGACAATTATAACCATTAACTTCATATTTTAACTCAGGTGTTACTCCATCGGCATACAATGTTCTGACTTCGTCATCATATCGATATCCGAAGGACTCATTCGATTCGTCTTTTCGTGCTCCTGCTGACATCATTTTAGAGAACATATGATGAACTCGGTTATAATTATCAAAGTCTTCAACCACCTGATTACCGGCAATAATTCGCATTCGTCTGAAAAAAGAATAAGCAGGTGATAATGGGCGAAGTTTATTATCATAATCACCGAGGTCTAAATTTTGTAATGTAAAGAAAATACGAACCGATTGAGGGTCTAACCAAGTGTTGTCTTCACCGTTTAATGAAAATTTCAACACACGATTACCGCTGTTTGACTTATAGATATTTGAACCAGACGGCCAAAATGATACACTGCGCCTATCTTGAATGTATGAACTGCCTTTGTTTAATTTAAATGAGAGGTTGTCAATGAGAATATCTTCCGGACTAAAAGTTTCCATCTAATATATAAACTAACATAGATAATTTAATTAAATATAATTATTAAACTATATTTAATCAAATAGTTTAAATTTATATGGATTTTCTTTATTATTTGTTTTCTTCTTGCCTTTCACCTCTTTAACTGTCTCATCTACTTCATTATTATCTACTAATTTTCGTATTTCTTCGTAAGCATTTTGTATAAACTTCTTCTCTTTCTTCGGTTTCTCCATCTGTTCATATGTCGTTGCTTTCTTATTAAACATTATTAAATTGATTTAGATATTTTAAACTGTTGCATAAACTCTTCTTCTGTTATGGGTAAATTACCTGCTTTGTTATGAACATTACCAATATCAGCATAACTATGATTATCAAGCGGATTTAATGTTCCTCTATTTAATGTTATACTACCTTTATCAAAAGCACTTACCACATCTCCGGCTTTTCTTATTCTTAGGTTAGTTCCCGTATCTTCCGGTCTCTGACTTGAAACAAAAGGAGAACCATAACTACGACTTCTAAATACATTACCATAATCGTTATTTATTTGTTGTCCCACTGCTGAACCTAAACTGTGTGAAATAATATCAGTAATGCCTGTAAGTTTTTTACCATCTATTTCAATAGAGCCGTCTTTAATGAACTCATTTACATCTTTAAACCTTTTTGTGTTTCGCGTCTGATAGAATGGCAACTTTAAATCATCATAAACATCTCTACCGCTTTTAGTTCCTGCTATGTATAATATAGAACCATTCTGATATATCCCGTCAGGATTTTCGTATGCAAGTTTTAATCCTTGCGTGTCTGTTAAAAACGTTTCATTATTATTTAATTCGTCCCTAACTTCATTATGTATTTTATTTCTTGTGTTAGGCGCCTCGTATAAAATACCTTCATTTCTTCGTTTATGTTTATGCGTTATAAATTTACTTATAAAATAATTTCTAATCTTTTTTATAATGTTGAAGTTTAAGAAGGTATATACTGATAGTTATTATAAAGTGAATGGCACTCCATCCAATTTTACAATTGATTTACCTGAAACTGTCCAACTTGAAAATAATATGTTATGTCAAATTCACGAGGTCAGCATTCCTCATTCGTGGTATTCAATAAACAGCACAAATAATAATTTATACTTTATGCATCAGGTTATACCGCCAGGTGTCATAGCAGGTATAACTTATCGTAAAATAACTATCCCAGAAGGCAACTACACAGCAGTTGATTTAGCGCAAACAATAGAGATTGCTTTGAATTTATTAGTAGATACAGTGGATAGACCTAATACTTATTCAATACATTATAATACATCAACTAACAAATATACATTCTCATCTAATTATGCCACTGTTATTTTTGTTGTCTTAACTGATGGAGAAATAGCACCATTAGCGGGTTCATTTTCAGACCCTGTTGATGTTAATAATTTATATTCAATAAACCAAGTATTAGGGAATACAACACCTGCCACAGATGCTTATACGAATGTGGCACCTTACACAACAAATTTCATTGACCTTACACCTGTAAAAAACATATACATACACTGCAATGAAATTAGCAACTACAACCAATTGACAGTGGCGGGTAATTCAAGCATAGCTAAAAAAGTCCCCGTTAATGTTCCCTATTTAGGCATCATTAACGATAGTGAATTAAGCGCAGAAGACTATATTGATGTAAGCGGTAAAATGCTTCGCAGGTTAAATATTCGTCTTAGCGACCATCGGAACAACACTATCAATTTGAACGAGGTGAATATATCCATTACTCTTACATTTTTTAGAGGTTAAATATATAAATATTTTTCTATATAGAAAATATGGAAACGATTAATGAGGAGGTTGAAGAGGTTAAGAATGAAGAAGCACCCGAAGTCGTCAGTAATGAAATTATTGAAGAAGGGACTAAAAACGAAGATAAAGAAATAGAAGCACCTAAAATTGAAGAAGCAACAGCACAACCTAAACCAAAGGCACAACCGAAGAAGCAACCAAGAAGCGTTAAAGTTGTTGAGTTGGTTGCCTGTCCTGATTGTGACAAGAAGATGCTCCCAAAATCGTTAAGGCACTCGCATCCAAGAAACTGTAAAGGGCAACCTACTGAAACAAGACCAGTAAATAAACAACAGAACTCATACGGAAGTAAAGTTAAGGAGCAGTTAAGAAAAGAAATTGAAGAGGAAATGAAAGCAAAGTACAACGCCGGAGGCGTTTTAGGTGACTCTGTCACGTACGAAAAGAAAGAACAAGCAAAGGAAGCAAGTGTGCCAAGTGTGCCAGTAAAAATGAAAGAACCTGAACCACCCCCAAAGCAATTAACAGCAAGAGAATTATTAGAGGCATCTTATAATGAAATAAGAAAAGCAAAGAGAGAAGCACATATTGAAAAAATAAACAGTTTTAAATCAAAGATGTTTTAATATAAATATACTTATATGAAGAATAATATTGAAAGGGCAGAAATAGTAAGAAATGAGTTATTAAAGATGAAAACATTTGACACAGATGAGAAATGTTGTATAATTGAAAATTATTGTTATCATTATTTAACAAATGTTAAGGGTTATGACGTCAATGATGAACTTATGAAACAATTAGTCGTGTTACAAGCGTGTATTAGAACTGAAAAACCTGTGGCAAAACAACTCGCTCCACTAAACGAACTGAAAGAGCATTTAAACAATAATCAGTATGAGTTTCTTGATGAAGACATTGTAAAAATGATGTTGAATGAGATTGACAAATATGTTGTTGATTATCCTGATGACGCGCTTCAAATATTTCAGTCAAGAATGAAATAATTATTAATAATATTTAATCTAAATAATATTAATAATATGAGTATGTTCAAAAGCAAACCAGAGTTCAAAAGGGCACCTGCTGTTGAAAAATATTATGACATAGAGGATACATTCGGAGTAGCAAGTAGGAGAAAACAAATGGAAGAAATGAAGATGAGAATTGAAGACGCTGAGAATAGAGGCAAAAACATTAAATTAAGAAACGATTGGATACAACATCAAAAGAAGAGTATATATCAGGCTAATATCAGGGGCAACTTGAAGACATTAAAAGACAGTTAGAGAGACCTATGATGCCTTTTAGAACGAAAGAGGAACTGAAAGAGAAACAGAAAGAGTTAAAAATGATAATGGCAGAAATAACATAATTAGATTTTAATAAAAAAATATTAAAATCTAATTCCATTTAATAATGATTAAAACATTAAAATCAGAGTTGAAATTAAGACCTACCTATGACGAAATGATAGGAATGATACAGGATGCTGATAAGGAAAACCGACCACCGATTGAGAAGATTATTGATAGAAGAGCAACATTCTTTCGTAATAACCAGTTCGGTAGTCAGTTTGATAATATTGATTTTCTGGGGTTGAAGAAGCAAGAGGAAGACAGAGCAAAGGAGGAAGCAAGACAGGCAACATTAAGACACGCAGGAATCGTGGCAGGAACATCAACAGCGACATCATCAATTCCGGCAACTGGTTTTATAACACCATCCGCGGTTTATGAAGTGGATGATGCAGATGATATGACAAGTGAGGAAGCGACCAGAATAAGGGCAGAAATGGAAAGGTATTTGCAAAGACAAGAACAAGCAAGTCAAAGAACAGCAGGAAGAGCAAGAAGTGATTTAGACGAAGTTCATTCACAGTCAGTGCCAGAAGGCGTGCCTGTTCATTCAATAGCAACAGATGAAGAAGAAGAAGATATGCCACCATTAGAGAGTGTTGAAGAAGGAGAAGAAGAAGAGGATTTTGAAGATGATGAAGAAATAGATTTCAATACAGATATTAACTATTGGAGAACTAAAAGTTCGGAAGAATTAATGAAGCAAATACAGTTAAGAGGTTTAAAATTGGTTCGGATGGATAAAAACCAAAGCGAGCAGGATAAGAAGAAAAACTTATTAGGTTTCATTAAGATTCTAATTGAAAACGGTGAATGGGTAAAAAAACAACCCAGACCACCACCAACAGAAACATTAGTCCCTTCGCACCAACCATCATCATCATCCAGCACAACACGAGACATTCTCGTAAGCGGTGCAAAAGCAGGTGTAGAAACATTAGCAAAAGCAGGAGCAACAGCATTAGCAAAATCATTTTTACCAGTATAAAATATCAATATATAATATATAATGTTAAAAATTAATGAAATTAATTTTTAATATTAATAATTATTTTCTTATAGAAAATAATTATCAATGTTAAACCGGCGCCCAACATATGAAGAAATATTAAAGGAAGCAATGACATCAAGATTAAGAATACTACCAGAAAGGCAGAAAAGAACACAGCAAGGGATATTAATAGAAGATGTTGATTTTGATGAGTTTGATTTAAGCAGATACGATAGAAAAGAAATAGCATTAAATAACCCAGAGAAGGGAACGCAAACAGATTTATTTGATAATCGGTCTTCAACTGAAACGAGTGAAAGTATGAAATCATTAGAGAAAGAATATACACAAAGCATTGAAGTAGAAAGCGAACCGACCCAAGCGAGAGAACCAGAAAGAGAGAGCGAAGAACCCGAAAGAACGCGCGGAAAATCAATGATGCATAGATTGTATGATGCTATGTTTGGCGAGGACGAATATAAAGAAGAACGAGAAGAACTGCGAAATAGAAGGCAACAAATAGAGCAAGAAGAAGAACAAATAGAAGAAAAAGAAGGTGCTTCGTCAGATGTCTCGCGAAGCTCTCGCGACTTACCAATGAATGTTAAAAAATCTTATGAGCCTTCTTCATCGTCAAGTTCAAGGAGAAGTTCAACAAATAGAAGTGTATTACTTCCTATTGAAGACGAAGCGTTAAGCGAATATATCCATTCTTCACCACCAGTTTCAGTTCAAAGTTCAATACAGAGCAATAGAACAATTGAATATGTAGAAGACGCGGCGCAGTCGCCACCACAAAGTGTTATTAGTTCTCGTAGAAGTCAAGAAAGAATAGAATATATAAGAAGTAGAAGTTCGCGAAGCACTTGAACATCATTGCAGATAAGAAAATGAATGTAAAAAATAATTTGATTTTTAAAGGCTTTTTGAATTACCAAAAACCACTTAAAAACAAGTTATTATTATATATTAAGATAGGAGATGAGTGCATTTTTACAAATGGAAGGTGGGAACAGAATGACAATTGATGATGATTTATTTGATGTTCTTTGGAACTCATTAGATAATGATGAGGGGCACAAAGAAGCAAAGAGAAAGGTAATGAATGATAAGCATCATGCTAAAAACAAAGAGAATGGTTATTATAAAGAATATCTCAAAAAGAATGATACACCTTTTGAATGTGAGAGGTGTGGTTGCAAGTTAAAGAGTAAATCCAACAAATCAGCACATTTAAAAACCCCAAAGTGTCAGAGGTTGTATGAACAGAAAAAATATAATGAAATGGAAGACCAATTAATCAAGAAAATAGTATGTTTATGAAATAATATTATTATTATCTATTTAATAATAATATTAGCAAGGATGAATAAAAATGAAGTTTTGAGTGATTTATATTATGATATAGAGACAGGTTTTGGAAGTGCTAAGAGTTTGTATGATGATGCAATCAAGAAGGGGTTGGTAATAACTCAGCAAGAGGTGAAAGATTGGTTAAAATCACAATCATTGAAACAGAGGAAAGGTTATAAGAATTATAACAGTTATTCAACACCATTTGCACGGGCGGTTTTTTCTTGCGATATAATGGATATGATAAGTTTAATGAAAGACACGGGAACTTATAATAAGGACACTAAACGTTATGGTTTGGTATGTATTGACAATTTTAGTAAAAAGTGCCACGTAGTTGCTATTGCAAATAAAGATGGTGAAACATTGTTCGGAGCCTTTTTGGAATGTTTTAAGGTAATGGGTCATCCCCAGTCAGTGTATAGTGATGATGAAGGAGGGTTCAAATACAAGAAGTTTCAGGATTACTTGAAAGGTGAAGGTATTACTCATAACATTACTTTAACACACGCGAACGTAGCAGAGAGGATGATTAGAACATTAAAGAAGATGATAAGTGATAGACTGTTAGTTCATAAGGGCGCTTGGACGATAATGTTAAAACCCGTTCTAGGTAAGTATAACGGTAAGATGAAGCACAGCACAACAGGAATGACACCTAATGAAGCTCACAAGGACGAGAATAGTGTGGAAGTAAAAGCAAACTCAGTAATGAAAGAGAAGTATTTAAGAAAGTATCCAAATATCAAAGAGGGAGATGATGTTAGGGTATTTACTAAAAGTGGTGGAAACTGTACCAGCAGGAAAGAGTCCAGAAATCAGTGGAGCGAAAAAATTTATGAAGTGAAAGAAGTTAGTAGAGACACACAGTTGAATAAGTATTATGTTGTTGAAGGACTGAGTAAGAAATATATGAGACACGAGTTATTATTAGTTAATTCATAAAATATGCAAAAGGTGTGGTATTAAAAACTTTACAGAAAAGGACTTAAAGATAAAACGCCTTATTATATTATTATAAAAATGACAAGTCAGGAAGAAACCATCAAGACAGTGAAAACATTTATCAAAAATAACCCTTATCCAAAATACGAAAAAGTTGTAGAAATATTAATTAGTATTCCTCGCGCAGTGCCAATTGCTAATTTAAAGCAAGAAGTATTCAATATGATAAGCGAATATGGAAGAGACAATCACGAATGGATGAAAGAGATATATGAAAACATAATGGATGAAAAAGTAATAAAAGAAAACGGTAAAAAGATTAATAATAGAGGGGGTCAAGTAGCAATGGTTGAAAACTATTATGTTATAGTTCATATTTTAGGTGATAAAACAGATGAGTTGAAAATGAAACACGATGAAGTAGTAGAAATCTTATACCCTATCAAAACACAAATTAGTCAATGCTGGGATGGTATAGGTGAGTGGAGACATTAACAACTAAAAAGACAATTAATCAACCATTAACATAATATTAACTTTCTGGGGATTTTGTGATGAATCTTGTTAATAACGGATAAGGTGGATACTCCTTAGAAAGTTAATATTTTGTTAATTTTTTGTGATTTTGGTGGTGGTAAATTGGATACTCTTTGAAAAAGTGTGAAAAATCTGGGGTAGAACACTTCAAGAAATGGTGAATGAATGAGGCGGCGAAATGACAGAAATGAATGAGGCATTTTGTCCCCAGAACCATCCTGAATAAAATGAATGAGGTGATGATATGAATGAAACGAATAAGGGGCGAATGTGGTAAATGTCCCCAGAGATTTTAGAAATTTATAACGAACGAGGCGATGAAGTGATGATGTAGATGTTATGCTGTTGTAAAATGATGTATCAGCATAGGTGGGCAATGTATAATGTGCCAGTCCTCAGAATCACCCTTTTATTAGTTTTCCCCCCCCCCCCCCCCCCATGCTAAATTCCACATTTCCTCTGCCATTTTTGGTAGGATTCCTATTGTTTTTCATCGGAATCGTTTTAATTTCAAGAGGATTTCTATTATTTTAACAAGATTTCTATTTGCGTTCTTTTTTCGTAGCATTTCAATTCAATTTTAATGGGGTTGGAATTATTTTTTTGTCAAATCGGACTTCTACTAATTTTAATAGCAGTTCAACTAATTGTAATAGGAGTTGAACTTAATTCGAAAAGGATTTCTATTATTTTAATACGAATCCCGTTAAACGTTATACAAATCTTATTAGAAGGAATAAAAACCTCAACCCGATTAGAATCAAAAGAAGTCCGATGAAAACTTTAATTAAAATCAAGTGAAACCCTATTGAGAATACTTTTATTAAAAGAAATAGAAATGCCACGAATCGAAGCCAGAAACCCTTGCTCCCTATCAAATAAAATTCCACATTTTGTATTTGTTAATTTCTATTAAAGTAAATCGAAATCTTATTAAAATTGATAAAAGGGGGAATTGACCGGGGGGGGGGGGGGGGGGGGGGGGGGGGGGGGGGGGCTCCCCCCCCCCCCCCCACTTGAACAAGAGAGGGGGGGGGGGGGGCCCCTTGAACAAGAGAGGGGGGGGGGGTGGGGGGGGCTGGCTTGTTTTCCCGCAGGCCGCAGTGGCGCGCGCTATCGCGAGAACTACGAAGCGGGGTGCAAAGCGAGAGAATCATTGCGAATCATTGCCTGAATCAATATGCTCCGGAGACAGATTGTGCTCAGAGTAATTCACCAGCCAGACAGCCAGACATGACATCCAGCCACCGCTGGCCAAAACGAAAGGCCGACTTTGCCCCAGAGTCCAAGCAAAGCGTCAAGACGCCTTCCAAGAAAAGCGCAAAACTTCAGGCGCTCTAGCTGACGCTTCGGTTCCTGACTACTTCCTAGCACCAGTTTCAGCACATGCTTTCTGACGCAACTTGAGGTTTGGCCTGCATGCTGTACAACTCTTTCAAAAAAGTGGTGTCGCCAACGACTCTCGAAGCAGAAGACTCGGGCCAGAGCGTGGACTGTAACATGAATCCCAGGCGCACCACTTGTCCTAGAACCTGCGGCGAGCGATGGAGCCGATCGGGCAGACATCTATCAATCAATTACCCGATTCAGGAAACGACATGCCGTGACGAACGCCTTCCTGGGTGCAGACCAAAAGAAGACTCCGAAAGCTTGGAGACCTCAGCCAACTCGAAGCTCCGTATCTCGCCGTGGCTTGGCGCGCATTATTAACCCCTTGTCGTTGCTAGCGCAGAAATAGAATGGGTCGCATCCTGCAAAATGACTAACTTAGGTGGTTACGATTTGGCATTTGGATTTGCACTCATATTCGCCCTTGGCCCTCAATCAAGCACAAGATTTTCGCAGCCAACTCGTCGCCGCACCGTGACGAGAGCCACTTCGCGGCACTCCTGAACGCAGCTTCGGTGCTAGCCTGGAAACTGGGTGATACGTGGAGTGGTGTGCATGGCTCAACAACATCTCAACAACCAACAACAAACACACATATGCTCAGTGCAAGCAAGACCATGTGAAGAACCCTGAGAAGACTCATTCTGCTGCAAACCATGCCCCTCAGAGACACCCCGCCGCCTTCCTTCAGAGCGATTTGCGGGCGTTGCAAGTGCGAGAAATGAGCACGCGCATGCGAATTACAAGACAAGTCTTACAAAATGCAGCTTCGCTACGCGAGGTCTTTCAAGGGGTTGGGGTCGACGGGAAGTCGTCCGCTCGACGAATGTGGAGGTCCACGGCCATGGCACTCAGCCAGTGCAAATCAAAGCGATACTCTTTTCATGACATGCTCTGAAGCATTTCCGTGATACTCATGCAGAAAAACGGCAAAAAACAAGACATGGAACCTGCTCATCGCCTGAGGCCCACACGATTTCAGCTCGTTTGCTATGAGTTCGGCATCGCCCCAAACGTCGTTGACGCGGTCTATTCGCATCTGACAGATCAAGGAAAGCTTGTGCATGTCCAGAACTGCAAGTGTGTGGGGGATTAGGAGGTGGCAGTGGCAACCGCAACATGGCACATGGATGGACCTACGATTAGGCTCGTCAGCTGTCCATTTCACCACGGCAGTCAAGACAAGATGGCTCAGCAGTCAACGGGCATCGTATCGGAAGCTTGATGACAGTCATCCACTTGTTCATGTAAGCAAGATGTCAGCTACAAGGTACCTACCTCTGGAAGCACCACGAATGCGTATCTTCCCATTTCAACCTGCATGCGTGCTGCATTGCAACTCAGCATATAGTCGACACATGGAAGGCTGGCGGCTGGCAGTCAGTCTTGGACAGCATGCACACCAAAAACTATTTGTCTGGACATGTCTGGACAGCTGACTTGCAAGACCTGTTCTTCGCCGTCTTGCCAACTCGATCCAGAAATTAATTCGCTGGGATAGGTCCCACCATGTCCTGAAGGCAGGCCTGGTGCTTATTGTATGCCATGAGTGCACCATCATCGAGCACCTGCGATGAGGCGGCACAGTGTGGCAAACAAACGTACGGGGCATGTCTGAAGCTGACCAACTTCGATTCTATTTGGGTTCAGTTGGGTTCTGCTGTGCAGAGCTTGGCAACGGGTCCTCAGGCACGAAGCTTCCCGCACAACCCCGGGTGATTGGGGGCTCCCCAGCCCAATTGCACAGTCAATCGTAGCTATGCGCAGTATTGCAATCAATAACAATTTGGGCGATAAGATAACGGCCTCGCATACAGTGCACGGGCGCACGGGCTCACGGGCACGCCCACCACAGGCTCACGGTCTCACGCTCCAAAGCATATTACTACATCGGGCTGCGTACCCACGACTTTGTTTGAAGTAACAACCTATGGGTGATCCAGTAAGGTTACCCAGTTATAAGTGGTTGCTCTTAAGTTCCCTCCAAGTACCAGAGCAGTGTTCGAGCCTTGACATATCAAGACGCGGACTGCATACCTTGACTCTCTTTTTGGGCCGATACAGATTGGATACCTTTCTCCTAAGGGCAAATACAGTGTGCTTTCTGGGCCGATGCAGACTGGATACCTGACTTTCTTTTCTGGGCCGACTGGGGTGTGGGCTGATAGGCCATCATGAGCATATGATAATTCGCAGATGCGTCACTGCATGCCACCGCGAATGCCAAACCATGAGCTACGCAAGTGCTTGCTTACATGCCTCGCTGGCTTGTTCAGTGATCATGCCTTTACCTTCACATCGCTAAGCACAAGTGCGCCCTTGGACGAGGCAAGTCGCCAACAGTGTGCTGCTAATCTAATCAATGCAGCCAATGCGCCCGACGCTCGTGCTATGTTACTTTGTCGTGTTAAGATTCTTGCGGGCTCGCCTCGGTGATGCGAACTTCTTCGGCAAAAGTGCCCTGAGGCCGCTCAAATCGGAATCCAAGCTTGCTCCCGTTTTCCTGCAGAGGGCAAGCAACATCAAGTTCATGCCTACGCAGGCACACGACGATCTCGGCGCTAGATTTCACTAGAAGATACTAGAAGACTAGATCCTTCAGCCTCGTCTGCGCGACTCTGCATGCAGCGCGATCACAATCAATGCTGTTGGCAATGCTACCCCGGCAACGAAAAACAGAACAGGCAAACTAACATGGAGCCTTGCTCAGGCCGATGATGAACCGATCTGGAAACCTGACTCAAGCTTGTCCAGCCGAGTCCAACCGTGGCCGGACTAAGCATGGTAATGCAACGACGCTTTGATGAGGCGGACATTGGCATCTGTGGGTTCAGCTAGGCACAGAATGTGGAAAGCTTGATTGCCGATCCATCATGGGACAGTACGTGAGTACACGGGTTAAAGTACATCTTTACTTGAGGAGTTCCCAGCCTCACCATTTGAAGGAAGACACGTGGCTCACGGATCTCCCTGGCCATTGCCTCCACGATGCAAGACCCATCGTTGGGCGGGGTGGGGTGCTTGAAGTCTTGTCCGCGCCGGCGCCTTGCGCGCCGCAAAGCTTAGTTACAGCTTCGGCTGTGGCATGTTGGACGATTGGGCGATCGGCAAGTAGATGGCATGCAGAAGACCAAATCATCCCGGACTACAAGTTGTAGCAGTGCTTCGCGGATTGTGAACTCAATCGGTGCGCCATGGTACACCCTTGAGCAACGTCCCCTAGCGTAATTATTCACACGCATCGTCATGGCATGCAGTCAAAGCAGCATGTGCCCACAGTTTCCCGGCCTCAACGTCTGTCTGGTCATTGACGGCCAGTATTCGATCCTTGCCATTCTTTCCACGTTTTACCCATTTGAGCGGCGACAGATCAAAAATTAACAATAATTAAGGACAACAAAGGTACCTGCCCGTAGTAATAGTAGTAGTCGTCGTCGTCGTAGGTCGTAGTCGTCGCAGTCGTCGCAGTCGCCGCCGCCGCCGCCACCGCCGCCACCGCCGCCGCCGCCGTCGTCGCCGTCGCCGCCGCCGCCGTCGTCGCAGCAGCAGCAGCAGCAGCAGCAGCGGCAGCAGCAGTAGCAGAAGCAGAAGCAGAAGCAGTAGGAGTAGGAGTAGGAGTAGGAGTAGGAGTAGGAGTAGTAGTAGTAGTAGTAGTAGTAGTAGTAGTAGTAGTAGTAGTGGTAGTGGTAGTGGTAGTGGTAGTGGTAGTGGTAGTGGTAGTGGTAGTAGTAGTAGTAGTAGTAGTAATAATAATAATAATAGGAGTAGTAGCAGTAGTAATAATAGTGGTAGTGGTAGTGGTAGTGGTAGTGGTAGTGGTAGTGGTAGTGGTAGTCGTAGTCGTAGTCGTAGTAGTAGTAGTAGTAGTAGTAGTAGTAGTAGTAGTAGTAGTAGTAGTAGTAGTAGTAGTAGTACTAGTACTAGTAGTAGTAGTAGTAGTAGTAGTAGTAGTAGTAGTAGTAGTAGTAGTAGCCGTAGGAATAGTAGCAGCAGGAGGAGTAGTAGTCGTAGTAGTAGTCGTAGTACTAGTCGCGGTAGTAGAAGTAGTAGTGTAGTAGTACTAGTAGTAGTAGTAGTAGTAGTAGTAGTAGTAGTAGTAGTAGTAGTAGTAGTAGTAGGAGTAGTAGTAATGGTAGTAGTAGTAGTAGTAGTAGTAGTAGTAGTAGTAGTAGTAGTAGTAGTAGTAGTAATAGTAGTAGTAGTAGTAGTAATAATAGTAGTCGTAGTAGTAGCAGTAGTAGTAATAGTAGTAGCAGTAGCAGTAGCAGTAGCAGTAGCAGTAGCAGTAGTAGTAGTAGTAGTAGTAGTAGTAGTAGTAGTAGTAGCAGTAGCACATACGGATATCCTTTTTTCGGCCAGCACAAATGGATCTCATTCTGCTTGCACTGACATGTTAGTGCGCTCAAACTGCCTGGCGCTATTTGCACTGCTAAGTGCCCTTTTCGAAGACTACTGGTTAATTGCCGAGGCACAACTAGTGGCGGCGCGCACGCGTCCCTTAACTCTCAGTGGAGCCATCCCAAAAATCTAGTCACCGACCTAGTACTAGTAGTAGAAGTGGTAGTAGTAGTGGTAGTAGTAGTAGTAGTAGCAGCAGCAGTAGTAGTAGCAGTAGTAGGAGGAGTATGAGGAGTTGGTTGGAGTTGGTTGGACTAGTAGGAGTAGGAGTGAAGTAGGAATAAAAGCCTCGCTTGTTTGTTTGGGGTTTCCGGTCGACATGTAGAAGAAGAAAAGGTGTTCCTGATAAAATACAGAGGAAATTAGATGCTTTCCTCTGAAAAAGGAGAGGAAACTTCTCGTGCTCCAGAGCAGGAAGAGCCATGAAGCCAGAAACAAAGCATCTACAAAAATTGGACTTGAAGCTGAAGCGAAACAATCCCAGCACATAGTCATTTTCGCTGTGTGCGCATCAGCAGATGCATACAAGAAGCTTAAAACAACATCGAACCTAAGTCCATCCTACTCAGCAAGTCTGTCGCAAGTAAAACCACAAAAAGCATAACTCACGTACTGTATAACATCAGCGTAAGTCATGCAAAATAAGCTAGACGTACAACTTACTTACCAACAGCATGCCAATTTGTACCCAACATATGAATCACATACACATGTAGAACCAAACCGCTGTCGATGTCCTGGTAGTACTACGTACCACACTAAGTATTACGAAACTACGAAGACTACGGTAAGTTACTAAGTATTACCAGGTAATGCTATACGTACTACATGTACTACGTACCACTACCTGCTATACTACGTACCACTACGTACTACTACATACCACTACGTCACTACGTATGCCATATACTACTGGCAGGTGTTTTATCCTTATTACTTTGATTGATCCCTATGCCGCCTATGCGCCATTTGCAGCCATGCAGAAGTAAAAGCATGCGGGCCTGTGGACGCACCTCCAGCTGCGGAACCCGTGCATTCCATTTCTGGAGAAGGCCATCAGGATATATCCTTCAAGATGAAACATATTAACAAGCAACCTCTTTGTGAGACGCTGGTTCTTGCCCAGCCTCTTTACTACTAACATGTCTGGTCCGGGCAAGCGTGGACGTTTGCTTGACCTGGCGCCATTGCCGCAACTGTCGGATGTCTTGAATGTCCGTTGCATAGCCATGGCTGACGAGAGCAGCATGCTAGGTCTTGCTAGGTGTCTGACTCAAATTTGCCTTCCAGACGGATCTCAAACTCCATTTTGCCGTTTGCCTTGGTGCTCGCATGGAAGCCGAACGAAACACCGAACAATCTCGATCTTCATGTCGAAAAGTTTCCCACCTGAGCAAATCCAAACTTGTCTTGATCGCTTTCCTGACAGCTGCAGGAGCACATCACAGGAAATGTCCGAAGCGTTCCCCAATCGGAGAATGCATGGGATCCTTTTTGAGCAGGACTTGCCAGAACAGACAGCCATCCTCTTCTTCAATTCCAGCCTGCCGGCGCACCACGCAGCAACCCCAGACAGTCCAGGAGACTGAAACATCTTGAAAATTCCGAACATGCATCAACCGTCCTGTGCTTCCTCTGCAAAGACCTGCTGGGATGCAAAGGAATCCGTCTCCGAAGCGTGCTCTGAAACATCAGCGACCTGTCAGGCAATTGGCATCGGTTGACTATCCCGCGCAGTACAAACATCCGCAGAATGCGATCAGCAAGTCGGCAAATCCCAAAATCCCAAATTTAGCAGGGAACCTCTCCTGCCAACACCGATTCGCCAGATCTGGCCGTCTCACGGAAGCCCTCCACAAATCCACAAAGGAGCGGCATACTATGCAAAAAAAAACAAAAGCCAGCAGGTTCACCGAGGTATTTTGCATCACGTGTGCTGGCGCTGCCTGCAGCTCTGGAAACATTGCCACGAAGTCCTGCCAAACTGCTACGAGAGTGCAACGAGTAACACTGCCAACGCTGTGCTTCTTCAGCGACCTGGCGTCCTCAAAGCTGAGTGGTGCCAGTCCTTGTATCCTGTAGAATGCACTGCCACACTAGTCAGACAATCGCGGCAGAGATCGTAGTCGCAGGGCCGGCAGCCATATAAAGTCGTGTTGCTTGGGAATTCGCCTCAAGGTGCTTCACTCAAGATGACAATTTTCGGGGCACGAGGACATGAAGCACATGGCATGACATGGATGTGTACAGCGCAGCAATTAAGCAGGTTCATTAGACCCCCTGAATATACCAACATAAAGTACATGACGCCCCAGAAATGTGAGTGAACACAACTGGCGACTTTCAGGTCCACCTCCTGCACGCAGCTTGGGGACCACATCCCTGTTCGACAATTCTCGAAATTGGAAGAGGATAACTGCCACACATGCTTCTGTGTGTCGTGTTCGATCCAGCCCCCCCATCAACTTTCAAGTGCACAAATCCTAGCCTCCAGGCTTTTTTGTTCGTCCACGGTCCGGGATGATGCGCTCTTTCTAAACTTGAGGTGTCCGAAGCAAGCGGCGCTTATCTCCAATCAGCATTTCGCGGGCGTAGCGCCGAGCAGCCAACAAATGGGGATTGCGAAAAGCCGAGGGCAGCTGAGGGCAGCTGACACGCAGAGTGCACTTGCGCAACCGCATAACATGCGTGAGCAACATGGCAATGACAGAGATGGCATGCTGCATGCAGAAAGCTGCACCATGACACACCGTGCTGCATAAGCCAAAGCTTGAAAACAGAGCGCCCTCAATGACGTTCAGCTAGGGCAGCCAGGGCGACTTATTTCACGAGCCCGATACAGAGGTCCAATGCAATCAATGGCAGCGAGGATCACTTGCCGTGTGCCCGCGTCATGAATGAGGCTGTGTCGGCTACGTTGCCACAAAACAGCCACCACGCACAAGCAACGTCGAGGGGAGAAGTTTTGACAGGAGCCTCATGCCAGCGAGAATCTCGCAATGTCTCGCAATAGCCCTTTGTTGTTACAAGGTGTTGTTTGGTATCCGAGCTGGTGAGTCGCAGGCATTCGCCGCTGATCCCCTGCAACGCGCGAAGAGGACAGCGTCAAAGCCGACATTTGACAGATCCCGGGCAACATCCAGGCCCTTCTCGACAGCTGAAACCAAGGGGCAGCGGCCAGCAACCTAACCCTCTTGTGCCCTAAAGTCATCATTAAACTTGGCCCTGCACAAGGGACAACACCAAGACATCCAAGTAGACAGCGGGAGTGTCTGGTGCCGTTGATGGTTTGAGTGCAAGGACAGCCAGCCAATGCCAGCCAGTCGTTGAGACTGCCCGTGTGTATATCACGATTACATTCGACAGTCCTAGCCGCGGATACCCCGACAAGCCCGTATGCAGCAACAAGGCCGTGGCAATCAAGCAACCCACAAGAACCACAAGAACATTCACGAGTGTTGTGTAAAGTATGATGAAGTTTTCATCCAGTCGAACTCAGTTTCCTGGATCACTGGACCGCTCTTTTGCCAAGTTTTGTCGAGGAGATAATGTATACACGGACGTGTCCATACATACATATACACAAGATATGTATTTATATGTACATATGTATATACACATCTGGTGATAACACCCAGGAAAGTAGGGAAGCTTCAGGCCGCTCAAGGCTTCAGGCTTTAACGGACCTTGACTTTCAGGAACCGCGATCCAGCTGAAAAGTTATTTGTTGCACAACTTCCTGATGAAAAACGAGGCACCCTAAGCACACTCTAAGCACATTTCGTGAGCCGCTTTCTTGGTTCGGGAGTGTCGAGCCCAGGATGGCAGAAACTTGGCCGCCCTTCCGAGGCTTCTGGCCCAAGGCTTGGGAAGGTTTTTGAGGTGTAAAGGCTTCTGGCCTCAGTCGACTTGGATTCAGTCCAGGACTACCGTAAAGCTTCGGACCCAAATAAAAACGGCTTCTGGCCTTAAGGAAGTGGATTCCACCCACGAAGGCAGAAAAGCTTCAAGCCGAGAAAAGGATAGCGGTGTGGACTTCCCCTGCCCCCGAGCAGCGGCCTTCCTAAAAAAGAACTCACAATCGCAGGTACAAGTGCTTATAGTGTGGGCTTTACTATTTGAATACTCAGGGTCAGAGCCGCATTCCAGTATGCAGATCTGTGTCTTGCTGTGGCATTGCCTGAGGCTGGCACAATCGCACAAGGAACAAAGGAAGCCGTCTTCCGGGGTTTCGAAAGCCACCAGCTCGTGCCCTGTCGGGCACTTCGAGCGAGGTGTCGGAGTTGGTGGCTCCTGTTGGAAAGAGGAATGGCAGGCTGTTGGAAAGGCTTCCCCAGCTTTTTCTGACTCTGGCGCCGTCTCTATGGGGCCTCGTGCTCAACATGAGCCCCCTCTGGCTCCTCGACCTTAAGTGCACAGAAGACGAACATGCTTTGTGCACTTTGGTACCCCGCTGACCCAGCCTCGGGCTCAGCCTGGATTGGAAGGTACCTGCATGTGATGACATGACCCTCGCAAATAGCCAGACATTGACAATGATGACTTCGAGTCCGCCACGACGTATCGGGTGCATGGTCTTTCTTCGCGCGCAACATGCGAACGATTGACCTAGGCAGCGCAGTTGTGGAACATGGGCTTCCCGTGTCTACTCAAGAACCCACTTGCAGAACAACACAGTCGGTAGAGCACACAAGGTATGATACAATATGCATCATGGATCAAGGCTATGCATCAGCATGCGCCGCTTCACTATTCAATGCCGGTATGGACTATTCTGCAAGAAGGCGCCTTGTCTTGGCCAGCGAAACATCGCCAAACTCCGACGCTCAGTCTTTCTTCATTGTTCCAGACATGCTGCTGCTTTCGCAGGACAGAAGCGACAAACACACGTGCACAAAACCCCAAGCTTGTCTCATGGAAGGCTGTATCACATCCTGCAATCGCTTGCTTCCTCAGGCCACGGCTTCACTTTCGAATGCGCAGCATGTAGCAGCGGCGTAGTTCCAGTCAAGTCCTCGACAGAACTAGGCTGGATAAGTGACCCAGCGACTCTTCCATGCCGCATTCCATGCCATCGTGGTGCAAGTACGTCCTCAAGCTCCAGGACGGGCGCCTGCAAGACTTCCAAGATACACGCGGCTGCATCATGGAGTCCTGACTGAAGACCATCAGCAGTCATCATGGAACCAACATGCCAACTGCTTGGACGTTACAACTCCAAAGCTGGCCAAGCACAGATCTCAGCACAGATCTTCTTCTCGCTGACTGTCGTCACTCTTGGACACGCATATCGCGCTCGAGAAAAAATATAGAAAAAAGTGAACTGGCGAGCTCTGGTTTATCCTGCTATACTTTCAACTTAGTAGGACGTAGGGCTCAATGTCACTGAAGTCAAACAACACTTTAGTGTCAGCAAACTGCCAAGAACATTCGAGTAACTAGGAGCCACCTTGACCTTTCCTGTTGGCCCATGCTGTTCTGCTACAGCTGCTGCAACTTTCGCTTGGCCACAATGATCTTGGCGACGGGGCGACGCTAGAATGGCTCTCGGAGTGCCACGCGCTGCGCTTGTGGATGGGTTAGAGAAATACCTTTGCAACGCAGGGCTGTATTGTGTAACTGAAGCTAGATAGGCATAGCATGGACTTGTTTATGCTCACGTGGGTGCTAGCGGCCCTGGGTAAAACGCTAGTTTCGGCACTTCTTGGTGACTTCTTGCGCGGATTCTTGTTGGGGGGTGAGATGCACAGGATTACAGTTGTACTTGTCGAGAGTTGCTGCCCGCTGGTGCCATCGGTGAACTTGGAACAGCCCTAACTCGGAAATGCTCGATTTCTTTCGAGACGACAACTCCGAAACCCGGAGATCTGCTTTGGGATATCCGTCCTTCAGAGGCTTTTCCGTACGGATTCGTGGTTCACAGATTGCTCACAATCTTAGCTCAAGATCGAACACAATCCGAACTCGGAGATGCCCGCTGCGCTTTTTCCCGTGGCACGCTCAAGAAATCTCTGGATGCGAAGCGTGATGGCCGTTTCTGCAAGTCCCATCCCGCACGAGGCAGGAACGCAAGCATCGAAAAACCGTGCCTCCTATGCAATTCGTCTGGCACAACTCGCAGATCCAAGAAAGGTCGGTCTCTGTGTGCACGCTTGAGCGAGGCATAGCGAGGCATCCCAGGCATCCTTAAAAACCACTGCAAACGCACGAGGTAGGTTAGTTTCACATAGTTTCACTCGGACCCTTCCGACTTTGCCATGGCGTGGGACAGACCCTTGTGGAACGAATGAATGGTTGCATAATCGAGCGAACGAGTGTTGTTGTGGTAGTGGTCGTGGTGGAGGGAAAGGCTCTGGCACATGCAGCCTCCGCTCTTTGCAAGGCTTCTCGAGTACCGGTGAAGTTGAGAACGCACTGCGCCTGCCATGTCATTGTGTTTCCTCGGCCTTTTTCGGCCTTATGAAGCGCTGAGCCGAGAAGAAAACGTGACCAGTTGTGCGGCTTGGTCCTATTTGGTCCTCTCGACAAGATGGTGTGGGGAAGCTGCCGTCCACATGCCGTCCACGTGTTTCTTAGGTGCTCTTCTGCTGGGTCGATTTAACAAGGACACCCTATATGCTGTCCTAAGCTGACAACAAGAAGCTAGGCGTTTCTGGAATCTGCAACTTCGTCCTGCTCGAGCTAGCAGATGAAGGGGTGTCTGATTTCTGATGTTCACCACGCTCAAGTCAGCGCCCCTGAGGCTCAGAACTCAAAACCCACAAGTTCTACAGGAAACTATTGAAACCGTCACATCGAACTGGCATGGCCTTGCCATAAGGGTCTCGCAGATTTGCCGCGAAGGGGCAAAGAAGATCTTGGACAGGATAGACAGACGTTTGCTGACAGTGCTTCACCTTGACCTGCCGACCTTCTGAAATCTTCTGAACATGCTTCTGGTAGTGCCTGGCAGTAGCTATTATAGCTGCTATTGCCCTGGACTCAGGCTTGAACTGGAGATTGGCCGTGACAATCACGTGCATTGGCATCAGCCGTAGCGCTCAACTGAGCAGAGCAAGTCACATGATGCGTGCAAGCGCCAGCTCAGGTTTTGCTAAGCTCAGCGCTAGCATGTTCACAATGTGAGATCGCCCATGGAACACAGCTACGTGAAGCGGGGTGACCCCTTGAGAGTCCTGACATTGGAAAGGATATGAAGTGGGGTTTATATTTCTTGTATCCCCAAAAGGACACCAAGCATATACACTCACCAATATTAAAAAGGAACCGTATATACACTCACAAAAAACAGTAAACCCTGCTTCATATCTTCATATATCTGTCTTGCCGCTGGCCGCTTGACTCACTGCTTGACTCACCGCTGGACGGATAGACAATGATCGTTTGGAATAGTGTGGCCTGACACCTTTTCATTAGCGCTACCTGCGTGTAGCGCTAATGTGCAAACATGCAGCGCGGGTCCTTTCCGTTCACATCTGCTTGGCCACGCAGCAGGCGTTGCACCAGCTGAGGGTGAGATGCCTTGTTTCGGGAGCACTTGCTTAACAGAAGAAGAGGAAGGGAACAGCATGATACAAGGACTCGTTTATATAGAACAGAACGGCAAGAAGCAAATCGAAAGCTCCGCTCTCTGCTCTTGCTCATCATGTCATCAACGCAGCCCTGAAGGAAGAAACGTTCACAACAACGGCTAAAGCAACAGAAAACACTTTAATTAATTTGCTTCTTGCTCTGCTCTGCACTCTGAAAGCCGCTGCAATTGGTATTGCATGCAACAATCATGCAAGTTTGCTGCACGCACTCTCATCGCATGACGAGCACTCTCCCCGTGGCTGTCTTGTGTTCTGTGCTTCAATTTTTGCAAGCTTTACTAGTGTAGGACATCAGCGGCCAAGCTTCAGATACAGCTGAGCGTAAAGGCGAGTCCAAGTCCTGCCATGCAGTCATTCGCCAGAACACGTTGCTGATCCCTTGCAATTCGAACCTTCGGCTGTCGCTTGGTCACAGCTTCATCCTCAGCCAAACTCACAGACCCAGGTGCAGGAAGAGAGCGGCCGAGTGAACTGTCAAGCTTGTGCGAGTTGCCTCCATCAAGTTTCGGCTACCCGGCTGCAAGGCAGCTGGCACTGTCGAGGAAGACATGTGCCTGCCCGCAAGGCATAAGCACAGTTGTCTGGCCTCGGCCTGGCCAGCTTCGAAATTAGCCGGGCGCCCGGCTACAGCACATCCTGCCCCATCCCCTCCCTCTTGCACATTGCTAGAAAGAACTGCGGTCTCGGCGGCCACCTCACGCAACCTTGCACATGCTTATCATGTCCAATCCACTTGCGTGGAGCTCTTTGCTGTAGCCACTGCGCCCCATTGTTCATCAAACTGATTGAAACTCTGCTGACTTTGGCCATACCGACCAAAGCACATGGTTTCAGCTCAGCATGCAGCAGCAGCAGCAGCAGCAGCAGCAGCAGCAGCAGCAGCAGCAGCAGCAGCAGCAGCAGCAGCAGCATGCAGCAGCAGCAGCAGCAGCAGCATGCAGCAGCAGCAGCAGCAGCAGCAGCAGCAGCAGCAGCAGCAGCAGCAGCAGCAGCAGCAATAATCAGCGTTGTTTCGCCCACCTGCTTCTTGTGTTCACGAGGCCATGGAGGCCTGTATAGCACAACAATTCGGGCGGTCTGGCACATCCGTCCTGGTATGTCCTGGTTAACGAGCCGGGCAAGGAGCTACAAGTATGCAAGGTACCACACCATTCAGCAATGTACAAAACCACCATTATGCCGAACGATGCGGTACCTCCGAGTCTCCACTCCCCAAAGTATCCCAAGGTTACGGGTTGCTTCGGCTGCCAGCAAGGTCATCTCTTTCTCAGTTGCAACAAGCGGTCAGGCTCTGACTCACAAGATCACACGACATCGCGCAGCTCGATGCAGCAGCTTTGGTCACTCGGTCAGGATAATGGCTTGAGGCAAAAAAATAACCCTTGAAAATCCTCTGCAGTCGATTTGATTTTCCATGCTTGATTTGGAGACTCGCAGCCTGCACTGGCTCGAGCAGAGAACGGAAGCTGAAATCACGACAGTGTCTCCATGTCTCAGTCGGGCAGCACCAAGTGACACAACGAGAGCCATGGCAGCGAAAGTATCGCATGCTCGTCCGTGCGCCAAGAGCTTCAGCGGATGTCAATAGCTTGTGCAGAAATCACGAAACAATCTAAGTACATTCCGGCCATGTACGGCCGGAGTGGAACACAGCAACAGCTTTTCAACAAGGCTCAAGGCAACAATACTTCATGCTCGTGGTTGCAGCTTTGAAGAACTTGGCATCCTCAACTTGTGCTATGCTGCTGTGGCCGTATAGGTATCCTTGCTTTCGCCGAAATCATTGCCTTCTTCAGGACGCGTTGTACGCAAGCCTTAGCTTGCAAAAATTCAAGCAACTCCGAAGCTTTGCAGAACTTTGCAGAACTTTGCAGTCTGGGCGGAAAAATAGACTTGGTGATCATGCGTCTGAACTTGTTGGCTGGTGCATTCATACATGTTTTGGGTCCAACCACGGTGTGCCCTCGTGAACCTGCCTGATCACAGAGTACAGGACAGCGTCGACTATTTATTTACTGTTCCGGCGTGAGGTGAACCAGCTCCGATCATGATAAAAAGCAGAAACCATGAACAAGCCATGCGGTTTGACCGCCTCGAGAATTACAATAGGCTAGAGCGGTCGTAACACCTGACCGTGCGCTGACGAAGGCGACAAATGCCACCAAGACTAAGAGATTGACGAATCCGAAATCCTTTGCCAGCTCTTTCATTATGTGAGGATATGACAACTTTGAGTAACGGATGTGTCCCATGTGGCGGAAACACTGCGACCGCTGGGACTTTGTTTGCACTCGATTGGAATTCATGACGTTCCTGGCTTCCAAGGTGGTTGTCCAGGCAGGTCGTGGCTGTGCACCGAATTGAGTACCACTCGAATTGAATGAATTGTCCCGATGCGCCCTCTAGCCGGAGACCTCGTAGAGATGCTCCAGTACCAATTGACAGGGAATTTGTATGGGCGGTTTGTTTAGGTTTTTTGCCTTTTGTTTTGGATGTTTCCCGAAGAAAAACATCTTTCCCCTTTAAATAGGATCCTCATACTTCATAGGATTCCTTGTTGTGTTAGTAAGACTAGAATTTAGTTTGCACGAATCCTTACTTTTGGCTCTGTTTCTACGAACAGACCTCTATTCCCTGTATCATTTAATGGGATCCTGCATATTTTCAGAGGACTCATACCATTTTCATATGAGTTCTTTTAATTGACTGTAATTGATTGTAGCAAGAGAGACCGATTAATTCGCTCGAAACCTTCTTAATTTTGAGGGTTGGGGGGGGGGGGGGGGGGCGCAGCCGCTCCCCCCCCCCCATTCGCAAACACAATGCTCGCAATGATGGGTTGAAAAAAATAAAACATAAAAACCTCTATCCTTTGAAGCAAGCTTGCACAGCTTAGAAGCTTGCTTGCACAGCTCAAAAAAACGGGGGGGTTGGGGGGGGTTGGGGGGGGTTGGGGGGGAGGGCCGCAGCCCACCCCCCCCCTTTTGCAAGCACAATGCTCGCATGATGGGTTTAAACAAATATGCTTTGTTTGAAGCCAACTTGGACAGGATTCATATGCTTTGAAGCAAGCATTCAAAATGCGTTTACAAACACATAATTATATATTTATGTGTATGCATCTATATACATATAATCGTATGTATATGTATATATATATATATATATTTCCGCCGAGGCCGAGGCCTTGGGCCGCAGGTGTACCTTTTTGGCTGACATGGGCAGGGGGCAGTTTGGGCTGGGCCACCCACCGACCCCCCCCACCTGGCGGGTCGCGTCGCGTTAACATGATATTTTATACAGTATATATACATATATATATATATATCAGTATAATACATACGTATATATGCAACGCGTGTACATATATATATATATATATGAGAGAGAGGGATCTTTATGTACTATGTTGCCACTGCTTTTTCTTTATATATTAATTATAAGAATAATTTAAATAATTGAGTAAATTGAGTGGGCTCAAGAATTCAATTATTTCAAATATTTGAATTCTTTGAATTCTTGGGGAGGCCCAAGAATTCAAAGAATTCAAATAATTGAATTCTTTGAATTCCGTGCCCTCAGCCAGACCATTTAAATAATTCAAAGAATCTAAAGAATTCAAAGAATTCAAATAATTGAATTCTTTGAATTCCGTTCCCTAAGCCAGACCATTTAAATAATTCAAAGAATCTAAAGAATTGAAAGAATTCAAATATTTGATTTCTTTGAATTCTTGGGGAGGCCCAAGAATTCAAAGAATTCAAATATTTGAATTCTTTGAATTCTTGGGCCTCCCCAAGAATTCAAATAATTCAAACAATTGAATTCTTTGAATTCTTTGAATTCTTTGAATTATTTAAATGGTCTGGCTGAGGGCACGGGATTAAAGATTTCAAATATTTTAATTCTTGGGGAGGCCCAAGAATTCAAAGAATTCAATTATTTGAATTCTTTGAATTCTTGGGCCTCCCCAAGAATTCAAAGAATTCAAACAATTGAATTCTTTGAATTCTTTGAATTCTTTGAATTATTTAAATGGTCTGGCTGAGGGCACGGGATTAAAGATGTCAAACATTTGAATTCTTTGAATTCTTGGGGAGGCCCAAGAATTCAAAGAATTCAATTAATTGAATTCTTTGAATTCTTGGGCCTCCCCAAGAATTCAAAGAATTCAAACAATTGAATTCTTTGAATTCTTTGAATTATTTAAATGGTCTGGCTGAGGGCACGGGATTAAAGATTTCAAACATTTGAATTCTTTGAATTCTTGAGCACAAGAAAATTAATTAATTGAACTAATTTCTTGTCTGCTTGAAACAGAAACGTGTAGTTAACAAATCCATTATGTTTACCATATTTGATTTTAAATTCTTTTCAATGTCCTAAAGGACTACGTCGAGAAAAATGTTTAGTCTTACATGAATAAGAAAGAAAACATAATATAAAAATCATTTTCATCTACATAGTCATAAACGCAATATTTAAAATAATGTTTTCTTGTCGTTGTGCATCAACTCGGAGTGCTGCTATCGGCCTTCGGGAAAGCAGGGTACTGACATCGGTCCCTGAACACGGTGGTACTGTTATCGGTCCACCGTCTCCCCCATTCTTCGTTTCTTATATCTCGCCAACTTCATATTTAGACACAGTGGGACTGTTATCGGTCCACTGTGTCTAATGCTATAGAGTTTATATTTGTTTGTGTGAGCGTTTTCATATTATGTTTGCAGCACTGTGTGATTATTTTTGTTTCCAGAGGTTAACTCACAGTCTCTAGTCCGTAAGATTTTAGATTCAAGTAGTCCTTCCTTTTAATAAAACAGTACAAGAAACAATAACTTCAGAAGCGGCCATATGGTTAGAACCACAGGCCCCTTACCCCCCTTACACGCCTTGCACTCCCTCCCCCCTCTTACATCCCTTACACCCCTTACACCCCTTACACCCCTTACAGCGCGTACACGCCTTACACGCCTTGCACCTCTTACACCCCTTACACGCCTTATATGCCTTGCACCCCTTACACGCCTTACACGCCTTACACGCCTGCACCCCCACAGCCCTTACAACCCTTACACCCATTTACACCCCTTACACCCCTTGCGCCCCTCACACGCCTTACACCCCTAACATCCCTTACACGCCTTACACCCCTTACACCCCTTACAGGCCTTACACGCCCTGCACCCCTTACACCCCTTACACGCCTTACACGCCTTGCGCCCCTTACACACCTTACACGCCTTACGCACCCCTCACACGCCTTACATTCCTTACACCCCCTACAGCGCGTACACGCCTTACACGCCTTGCACCCCTTACACCCCTTACACGCCTTATATGCCTTACACCCCTTACACGCCTTACACGCCTGCACCCCCACAGCCTTTACAACCCTTACACCAATTTACACCCCTTACACCCCTTGCGCCCCTCACACGCCTTACACCCCGAACATCCCTTACACGCCTTACACCCCTTCACCCCTTACAGGCCTTACACGCCCTGCACCCCTTACACGCCTTACACGCCTTACACGCCTTGCGCCCCTTACACACCTTACACGCCTTACGCACCCCTCACACGCCTTACACCCCTTACACACCTTACACGCCTTGCACCCCTTACACCCCTTACAGGCCTGACACGCCTTGCACCCCTTACACCCCTTACACGCCTTACACGCCTTGCACCCCTTACACACCTTACACGCCTGCACCCCTACAGCCCTTACAATCCTACACCCATTTACACCCCTCACACCCCTTGCGCCCCTTACACGCCTTACACCCCTTACACTCCTATCACCCGTTACACCCCTTGCACTCATTATGCCCCCAAGGCCACCTGCACCCCTTACACCCCTTGCACCAATACATTTGGGTCTACAAGAAAGTACCCATCATATCGTAAACGGTGATTCTAGCACCCCCTCATTATAATCCCAATGAAGCCCTGAACCCTGAACCGTCAACCCTGAACCCTGAACCCTGAACCCTTTTCTGAACCCAGGCTCGGACAAGCTTGCTGGGAGTCCCGCCAAGCCAACCCCTCATTCAGGGCAGACCCGAAAAGCGATGCAGCCAAGGGACTTGTGCCTCCGGCACCACTGAGCAGGACAGGAGGACAGCATGAACCATCCATATGACTCGAGTCCATTCTTGCAAGAATTCTCGATGAAAACCCTGAACCCTAAACCCTAGACCCTAAACCCTAAACCCTATACCCTAAACCCTAAACCCTAAACCCTAAACCCTATACCCTTAACCCTTAACCCTAAACCCAAGCCCTGTTAGTATGAGGGCGAACATCCCAAGCTTCCTGCTTAGCCTGTGGTGCCAGCCTCCAGCTCAACCCCAACCCTTGCTAAATCCACGGCGGCTATCCCATTCATGCCTTGGGAGAGAGAGTTGAGATAGAGCGAGAGAGAGATATCTATATATATATATATGTAGATATGTATGTTTTCTGTATCTACCTACTAGTTGTTATTATTTGGTTATTGCTTTTTCGTTTTTTTAGGGGAGGGACTGAAGGCCATTTATCCACTTATATGCATTGATGTAGGGGTCGAGCGGACGGGGAACTGTGCAGTCTGTCCAGGGACACCCTAGAAGCGTGGACAGGGCCCGTACTTCGATCTGAGAGGCTGAATGGCCCTGTCAAGCTTCTTGCTTCAGACGTCTCCAGAAGAAAAGGGCTTAGGGTTTCGGGTTTAGGGTTTAGGGTTTAGGGCAACGTCCCTAAGCCTAGCCACCCGAACCCGATAATTGCAGCCCGACGTCCTTAACCTTGGGATGTTCCCCCTTATACTATCAGTATCCCCTAAACCCTGAGGCTTAAACCCCAAGTAGGCCCGATTGTTGCGAGGATTTCTGTGGCACTGCAGCTGAATTATGTTAGCCCGCCAAAATCCCAAAGCTACATAAAAGCCCTAAACCCCATGCCACACCCCAGAACCCCCAAAACCGAAAGAAACCAGAGGAGCTCCATTCTCGGGAGTCTGAGCTCGAAATCGCAAAGTTTCAGCCCATAATCGTCATAAGGGCTTAGGTTCTCGTGCTTATTACCGGGTGTTTTTTTGGGGCTTCTACGGCTTGTAATGCTTGCTGTCTTCGAGGGCTTGTAGGGTTTAGGGTTTCGGATTAAGCCGCACACCTTCACCCACCAACTATAGACCCCTCCTCAAAATGAACTTGCGGGCAGTGACTGGCGGGGGGCTTGGGGAGCATGTTGTTGTCCTCCCGCAGAACAGCTTGCAGGGCACCAGCATTTGCCTCTTCTAAGGTAGAAGAGAAAAAATATAAGGGAACTACTAAAAACAGAGGCAGAACAACACCCCCCCCCCCCCTGCTAAAACAACCAATGGGACACCAGCTGTGATCTGCATGTGTATGAAGTTTGTGTCGGCTGAAGTGTATGAATGTGTTGCGTCATCCGTCTTTTTGCACAGTCTAGATAGTATGTCAAGAACGATTGCATGAATGATGAGCTTTATGCTCAAGTGAGTCGTGTACTTCCTGACCGTGCGGTTTTCCTACACGCTGAAGGCCTGTCTCTTTCTGTGCAGCTACTGCATAATGAGTCTACCTACTCCACCGTTTCTTTGCAGGCACAATGGGCAAAAACAAGCCGTCCCCGCATACCAAGATGAGGAAAAATGTTCGGGCTATGGCCACGCTCTTAATTAGTTTTTCTGATATTGGTATATGTATATGTACTGAATTTAAACAGCATATAGCTTAGGAGTTCCAGGAACGTCTTCGAGAAGAAGGGAAGGCGCCGAATGAATGCACCTGTAGCTAATTTTTTTTTGGGTAATAATTTATGTTTTCGGTGAGGCTGCTCCTTCTGTGACTCCAGAGGCGAGGAGTACTTGGTTACTTACTTACAGCAGTAACCGTATACGTTGCAGGTAAAGTCAGTCATGAAGAAGAAGGACAATCACTTAAGAGTGTAGTTTTAATACACAAATAGTAACTGATGCTTTTCACATGGTGATTTTTGTAAGGCATCAGCTCAACTACGCCAACGTGCTGACCACCTGCGACAGATGCAGTCGCTGTGTACCACACTCCGACGGCGAGATGCAGGCACTATACATGAATCTGACCTAACGCGCATGGTGTTATTTTTGTTTGTATAACGCAGGGCGCTCCAGGGCGAAGCAGATTCGCGCAATCCACGACGATGCCTCAGTTCTTCTTAATGGATTGAAGTGGACGCTTATGTAGCTTCAGAAGCAGGTCACAGCTATGAGCTCATAATAAGGTTCGTCTGCGGTTTTTGCCTGCGTCTACAAGCAGTTCGACTTCACCCAACGCAGCCCGACTTAACAGTGTGGTCTGGCTTAGACGTGCTCATGAAGCTCCTGCGAAGGTCATCAAACCTGCGACGGCGACATAGTTGGGGCGAAGGACACGTGTTTTGTGAAGTTAGCGAGAAGTATAAATACTGCTGCAGGAGTGCTCTCTGCTCTTCATTTACTTTGGCGTGGCAAGCCTAGACCTGCCCGGTTTCTATGAAAACTATAGTAGACTTTCAGAAAATAAGTCGGAAAATCACTTTCCGTACTTATACTTTGCTTGGTACTTACCAGTGACACTTTTAGCTTGTAAAAGACTCGTGTATGCTAGAGAATCCTTCCACTTCCTATTTATCTGAGGTGACGCGCGCCGCGTCTTCCGACGTCTTGCCCACATGGACGAGTCCATCGCAGAAAAACAAAGCAGCCGTCTGCTTCTGAATCATGTTGAAGAGTAGCTTACGCGATGCTAACCGTCTGGCGTACAAGCGAAAATATTCTCCATGACTTGCTCGCAATGTTTTGAGCTCAAGCAGCTTGCGCCAAATCAACGAAATTCTTACAAGGAGACTTAGATGAATATACACGCGACCAGTCTATTATTGTTTTTGATGAAGCTGAGGCATATACGACTGTGTTCTGACCTCAGGAAGACGTAGTGAGGGTTTAATACAAACGAGAGACACAAGCTGTCAGTTTATTGTGGAGTATGCCCAGGTGCATTGAGAAGCATATGCCTTTCGGAAGCACAAGAGGTCTTAATGTGGCAAGCATATACACTTGCGGCTACTTGTAGGAATAAATAACTCCAAGGTCTTCGACTATGCGCTGGTCAAAAATGCGGTGGTTGATGGATGAGGATGAGCGTTTAAGCTGTATTACTTATTTCCTTTTTTAAATCTTGTCTCCAGAATAAACATAAGGTTGAGCAGTGACTCCGAGCCGCTGACCTTCACATCTTCTACGAGTCGCCACTCAACCAAAATATACTCATATAAAAAGACGAAATTAAAAAAAAGACAGCAAGGACCTGCGGTGCGTGTCCCTCGCTGGCGAACCGACGCGTGGCTTGACTTAACACGTAAAAGAGATTCTGACGAAGAATATGCTTATTTAAGTGTGTGTGTGTGTGCTGAGGACGTGAGACGCCGTGATCACACCCGCAGAGTTTTTGAAAGGGTATCCGAGCTTCATGTTTTGCGAGATTTATAGTAATTTACATAGCCTAGTAATAAATTATTCTTTTCATTTTTCAAGGTATACTGCTCAGCACGGGGCAATCGATTGCGAAGCCAACGACATGTGCCGGCCTGATGTTAAACATTGTTATTGTCCTTTTTGTATTTGTGGTATACAAGCTTTAACCTGATCAGGACATATCAAGACGGGCGCCGTCGTCGCGCAAGAAGCTGTTGGCATCTTACGTCAATCAAAACATTGCAGATTTATGACAATCGCATGTCATGTTCTGTATAGGGTTCGTCGATTCTGAAGGGCGCCATGCAAGTGATTTCGTCCAGACGCAGCGTCTTCTGAACGTGGAGTTCCTACCTTAATTTGTACTGCTTTGCTGTCTGCGCACGCTCTTGCTTATAGTGCAATTTGTAACAGCTGAGGATTGCAGGCATCTATCACTGGCGTCTATTTCAGCAGCTTGCTTAATATATTAACCTCAAAAGTTTATACACTCTCACTTATTTATAAGTGTGCTCCAAGGTCAACCTATGTGGTTAACCAGAGCATCGAGAAGTTGATCCAGATGGAGTAACGGCTTGAGTATACTTCGGAACGGCTTGATGTTTTTGACGGATGAGTGTTGTAATTTCAAGGTCACGTGCAGCTGACGAAAACTCTGCCATTCTCTGGACGCGCAGGTCTTAAAATATAAATTCTTACATCATGTTGAGCATTGCCACATATGTCAGATGATTTACAGTATGAAATCTTGTCGACGATATGCTGAAGGCATGACGATATCATTGATCCAGACATAAACGACAAGAATTTCAACTGGTATGATGGCCGTGATGAGTGTGGCTTAGCCTGTAGTTATTTTGTTTGTACAATGTCTCGATCTCTGTATGTGCAGCGAACTCTATCGGGTTTTGCCTCAAGAAGAAGTCTATCCTGACCTGCCATCTGGATATGAGCCTTTGCGCCTCTCTTGCATAAATATTTCATTCAGATTATTTAAACTGTCATGCTACGATTTTTTTCTCAGGTGATGCTGTGGCGAAACAGATGTTCGCACGTACGCGCAGCACAAATCAATGCACGGCAGCGAAGGCGACCTGGCCGGGCTTCGTGTTAACTAAGCAGCTGATTTGTAGATTTACAGGAGTCGCATTCTTGGTCGAGATTGTCCCGGTCAGCTTGGTACAAAGGCTTTGCGCGCAAAGGACTTCCGTAAACGCAGTGTCTCAGAAACGAATACATTTGTTAAAATGTATTACAATGCAGATATCCATAGCATACAGGACGTAACTCCTACTACGTTCGGCACAACATTCCTCGGCGTCGACGTCGAGGCGCTTATTTGCATAATATATCTATATTCTATATGCATATGCGCAGCGCAAACATATCTGTATTACAGATGTTGTATTGCCAGATGGCGTTGTGCGACAGCATCAGCGAACCTGGGCAGCCTTTATATAATAAATCATCTCATTTTTATTTTGTATTGTAGAATGCATACAAAAAGCAACGAGCTGGAAACACAAGGCAAAGAATTCTTCGAAGATGTCTGCTTGATCATCTGCTTTCGTGCCCACGGAATTAAAGCGGTGTACGAGCGCGACGGTCCTATGTCAGCTCTCCAAGACGGCAACAGTGTGCTGCGACCATTCCAGCGTCTTTGTTTGAACTAAGAAGCACTCACTGAAGAACATAAACATTTACTGGGGAAGCTAAGGAAAAGTTTGGTGTGGATTCCTGACAGAAGTATTTCAGCAGAGGGCAAGTATGTCATCGCTGCAATGAACCATTTCTTTGCGGTTCGATTAATCGGCCAAGAATACAGCGTCAACTTGACTCATCGCCGACACGCATGGAGACCAGCGTTTCTTGCGCCGGACCTCAAGGCGAGATTTTCGCATAGCAACATCGCAGACATGACATAAATGCCATGAATTTCTGCGAGGTGCCTTTCTTCATTTCTCCTGGAGCTCGCCAAGTTTACATAAATCCAGCGGTGGCTGATCGCGTCTTTCGCTTCGAGGTTCTTTAATATAGTAAAAGAGTCCTAATCACGGTACACGACAAGATAGCAGGATCTCGCGGATGATGACGATACTGATGCTCTGAGAAACAACGACGGCGACATTACTGGATCCGGTTTGGAGCAACTCGTCTATCATGATAGACATAGGCCTGACAAGAATCCGATATGATTCAAGTTGAAGTAATTCACAAGGTCTGCGATGATGCGAGAACTTCAGGAGACATCAATCAATCAGAACGACACTGCGCCTGGTTCTTTTGTTCAATCAGGATTGTGTAGTTTATATCAGAAGCATTTCCATTAAGTAATCATGCTTAATGTGCTCCGAACTAAGAAACTTCCAACACGCGTTGTTTTATGTTTCCCTCTAGCCTGTAGTGCACAAGCCAGTAACCTTCAATATATATATGTTTTAAATCAAAGGAACAAGTAACTTGCAAGCGACAATCACAATTTTTAAAAAAAACTGCACATAATGCACGTCGAAACCATTTTGTTCTAAAATAATATGAACCTTAGAACATATATTAGAGTATACATTAGTAGACAATTGCGTACTGAGGCCGCGATCATGAAGAAGAACCTGAAGATTGAGTATTCATGGAGGCAGACTCAGACATGCTTTGTTTTTGCTTGCTGAAGATAGTAAAGACTGAGTCAAGTTGTAGTCATTCTGTACGTACAACTAACACGTTTATTTATATTTTGTCTTTTACCTTACAAGCTTTTACACTTTTAAATTAACACCATGTTCGCATTCGCTCAAAGGCCAATCGAGAATGCAAGGATGACGACGCTCGAAGCGTGGAGGTGTTGCATGCCTGAAGTGCGACTTAGTTCAGTTGTTGAGTATATATTTGTTATGAGTTAGCTGATGTTTATAGCAGTGGTCCCAGTCGTGTAAAGTAACGTCAAAGCAAGAACTGCAAGCGAATTGTCTATATTTTTGTTACTTCAAACCAGCAGACTCATTGCCTCAAATCAGGTCTGCTGGATTAACAAAAACCGAGAGACGTTGCGGCGTGGAGAACCTTCAAGTGGTACTTCACGCAGCTGAAGTTCGGAGGGGCGTGCTTCGCGCACGCCATGACACGGACTCCTAAGGACCGGTGCCAGCAGTGCGGCAAGAGCGCCTTGTCGGGGCGAACCTCTACCGCACCAGCAACTACTACTACTAGACGTTGCGGCGTGTCTTCGAGCTGGCAGACCGGCGACATCCTGGGGGGTTCCGACAATTTCGGCAACACGGATCATGTGGATCCTCTAACATTTGCAATTTCTCAGTATGTTGTCTGCTGTAGAATTGAACAGATACACGACATCACGATGAAATTCATACAAGAGATGGTCACGGATTCGACACTGTGGGATGCCTTACCAGATCCGTTCGCAATGTACATTGATGGACGTACGTGGAATCACTATATTCACAGCGCTATGTTCAGGGCGAGCCATGTGACACCCTTTGTATCGCTCAGTTGTATGTGGCGATTTGGCGGGAAGATGTCCATGCCATCTCCGGTTGACACGTGCAAGTCAAAACGAATGTGGGAAAGAGAAATTTACCAAATCAGACAAAGTGTCTTACTGCTGAAGTCTCTATCGCAAGAAATACACGACGATGTACAAGAAGTTTCAGAAGAACATCTCAGTGGCGAAGAAAATCACACTGACTGTGAAAATTTTTCACGTTCACAAACCCAGCAGCTTGGAGACTATACGGGCGGTGCCCGTGCGCGGAGATAATCGAACAATTACCAGCCTTCTATTTCGATGTGCAGTTTTTGAGCGCATTGGCCTGTACTTGCAAGTCTTTGTTGGCCGTTGTGAAAAGTGCAAGTAACTGGATGGATCAAACAGTTCACGTTGATCAGTTGTGGCCAGACGATGGAGCAACGTTTCGCGCTATGACAAGACTTCTCACGTCTGCTAAAGCTATTTGCGTGAACTTGTCGCAGGTTGCGCAGTTTTCAAGAATTCCTTACAATGCTCGCCTGTGTTGGACTGCGAATAAAACTCCAGTGTTTCTACAGCAAAGCCAAGGCGGCCAGCAGGAAGCTGGGAGCCAGCCCGAAATGGAAGGCTCGTCAGCTGTATTTCAGTAGATTCGATATGCGAGGATAAGATATGGTCGCAGCCTATTCGCCTAGTCTAGTAAGCTTTAGAACTATCAAGGCTAGCCTTCCATACTTTAGATGAACACCATTCCTGACTCTTACTACGTAATCTCAATGTATAGTACAATGCTGCTTGCAAAGGTTTGGATTATCTAGGGCAAGTCAGGCCTCGAAATGACGCATTAATATTCGCGCACTCATAGAAGGCTTGGGGAGTAATGTACATGACGACGAGTTCAAAGCCTTGCAATGCATCTTGAAGGAATCTCCGGCCCGAGCTCTATACCATATAACTAGAAGTAGTGATTGTTTTTTGTTTAAACAGATAAGAGAATATATCTTTAAATAGCTAGAGGGACAGTCACAATGTAAAAGACATCCTAGACGCCACACCTAGAATGTTGAACTGTAGAGAAGATATTTAATTACAGTTGCATCTAGAGGTCTAGTAATTTATTATATATATATATATATATAATATATTTATATATGCTCTTATATATATATATATCATATATATATATATGAATATATATATATATGAGATGGTATGAAATGTAATGTAGGTAAAGTTTAAACAGATTATAATTCTTCTGACACGTGCCGAAGGTGAAGAAAAGTTTGAAGGATGATGAGAAGGCGCGGATCCTGATTCACTTTCTTGTTTTGGCTAGAGCGGCTTCTTATCCTTCATATGACTTTGCGATCCTGCTTGACCAAACACACAACACGATTTCATTGTTCTGACATCTCGTAAAGACATGGTATTTTAGCAATAATACAAAGACATGCTATCATGTGCACTAAAGCCTAAAGTCATTATTCTTCATCTTGCACAGGTGAAGAAGTGAAGATGGAGGCAACTTGGGCTAGTTCTGGGGTTAAAAAAAAAGTTACAGGGTCGTTGTTTCGGTTTGGTTTTGGGTTCTTTTCTTACATGGAACCCTAAACCCCTAAACCCTAAACCCTAAACCTTAAACCCTAAACCCTAAACCCTAAACCCTAGTCTCTAAACCCTAAACCCTAAACCCTAAACCTTAACCAGAGTAGTGGGGCTCCTATCTTGATCTCCGGGAGCTCAAGCTCCTGGGTTGGGGCGTGACGGTTCCGGGTTTCTGCAGCACCATCTCCAAAGAGCGAATATCGGGCGCCAACGTGAAACACAAGTCTGCACCGCAAGCCCAGGACACCAAAACCCCAGCACCCCAAAAAGCCCAGAACCCCACAACCCAAACCGCAAACCGCAAAGCCCCAAAACACCAACCCCAACCCAAACAAGACCACGAACCCGAACCCCCGAGGCCGAAACCGCAAAACCCTCCCAGGCCTGCCGATGCAAAAGGTGAGCAACTCTGAGGGCCATGCCAACATTTCAGGCTAGCCTCAGTGAAGCCTCACTCAAGCTAAGAAACCTCGGGGAATGACTAATCACATCACACGCGCGCTCGCGCAAAGGCCTCCGGCATCAAATACAGCCAGCTGGAAGGAAGCCGGCTCCACTCGACCACTACATGCATCTCCCCGCTCCAAAGCGGTCGAAAGGCAGTGGGCCACTCCAACTCAATCTCGACATGAAAGTGCAAGAAAAGGCGGACATGCACAACTTTGAGCTCCGTTGCTACGAGATCTTTCAGCCGACCCAAGAGCGTGCCAGCCCCAGGACAAGGCCACTCAGATTCGTGCTCCACCCAGCCGCGCACCCTGTGATGATATGCCAAGGTACAGCAGCGGCCACCAATGCAGGCAAACACAGGCTTTGACCGTGCAGCAACCCCTAGAAGACATCTCCTACTCCACGACTGGCACTGCTCGTCCACCTGCAGAACGTTGGTCCCCGCCGCGGATCTCTCCACTGCCCAGTGCGTGAGCCAACCCTCTGCCAGGCCTCGCCAGGCAACTCGGTCTTGCGCAACCTCCTGCATGTCTAAGCCTTGAGCCGCCAACCATCGGGCATGCCGGCGCCAGGAGGAGTTGTCAGGGCCAGTTCGTGCTCGTCGCCCCCCTTCTCGCTGACAAGCCATGAAGGAATCTTCGCAAGCTACAACCATGCGCAGAAGAGGAGCATGCTGATGCCGGAGAGCATGACCAAGCCACGCCCAACCTTGTGAGAGGACATACGCGTCGAGCAGACATCCATACCAGGCCCTGCACCAGCACTTAGCAATATGTCTCACCTCCGTCAGCATTCGAACATCATACCACTCTTGATGGCAAGTCAAGCCTAGGATCCAAATCATCATCGTGACCCCATGCACCCTCACTTGGCGGAGAAGGTCAGCAGAAGGGCTCACACAGCCTATCAACCAGCGCACTGTTGACATGACCAAAGCGTGGTGCAGCGCAAGCTTCTGAGGGATGCTGGAGGCAGCAGACACCAGCAGCGGCCGATTCTGCATGAAGGCAGCTGAAGCGCGCGACAGCAAAGAAGACACCAGCGGCTCATCCGTCCCCGATAGGGACAACACTGCACCAAGAAACTTAACGTGGTCCACCTGCGGCAGGCCGCGCAGCCCCACTGGCAGGCCGCGCACGGTCGACAAGGAGAGCAGCGCGCATTTGTGAATGTCAATGCTCAGGCCGGCGCAACGGAGAGCATCGAGCAGTTGTGGCAGCAACGCAGCAGCTTGGGAGAGCGAACGGAAAAAGCAGAGCGCATCATCCACGAACCAGACAGCCCACAGCTTGAGATCATGCTTGCCAAACGGCGGCACATGGCCTGCAGCAACCCACTGCTCCTGCAAGTCGTGCATGATCTGGCAGACAATATGCGAAAACAGTGACGGGCTATGAGTGGCCCCCTGAGCAGTGCCCCTGACAACAGTCTGTCGCCATGTCGCACCCAGCGCAGCAAAGGTCAAGCGGTTCTTGGTGAGCAAGCTCCAGATGAAGCGTGATGATTTGTGGGTCGTTTCATGCTTGAACCTCGCCAAGAAGCGTGCCACCATCGCCCAGTCCAACGAATCATAAGCACCAGAAAGATCCAGTTTTATGACAACTTCGCTCGATTGGAAAACTGAAATCTTGGACAAGCAGGCCTTGACCGTGCCTATAGAGTCACTGACAGACACACCGCGCCGGCCCCCAAACAGGCAAGGCGGCGGCGGCCAATACTGCAAGAATCGAGCCATACACACTCTCCCCAGCAGCTTGGCGACCACGTCGCCCAAGACGATGGGCCGGGTCTCCCTGACCGTAGTGACCACTTTCTTCTTAGGCATGAGAACTGCAAGCCCCTCAAACAAGTCACCCTGCTCAAAGCAGTCGGGGTCGTCGAGGATGTCCTGCAGCACAGATCGAACCACATGGAGGCCCGCGTCACACCCGCAGGCCGCCTTTAAGAAGTCGGTGGAGACACCACTCATTCCCGTCGTGGTCCCAGACTTCATCTTGAAAAGATGCTCACAGACCTCTTGACCACTCAAATCGGCTTCATTCTCGACTTGATCTGCATGGGCTACCCACGGGAGTGTTTGAAACACGCTGGAATGGTCGCACTCAACAGAAGCTGCAACCCCGAGCTTGGCATGGTAGTGGGCCTGCAAAGCCCGCACAGCCTCGTCCCTGCCACCCTGCTCGCGCACCAACGGGGCAAAGACTGCGGGCTTCTTGGCGCCCCGCAAGATGGCCCGTCTCGCACCCCAATCACCTTGAGCCGCCTTGTCTAGCATCTGTCGCCTCCACTGAGAACGATCCTGAGCGCGAGTCTGGAAGATGCGCAGACTGAGATGCTTGCGGACACATGGGTCCACCGTCATCCTCCTTGCCTGAATGAGCTGCTTAACGGCATCCGAGTCCCGGTATGATGGCGGCCGTAAGGGAACGGTGCAGGCGGCAGAAACTTCGGGTTTAAGGCATAAAGTTTAGGGGTTGAGGGTTTGGGGTTTAGGGTTCGGGGTTTAGGGTTTGGGGCTTAAGGTTTGGGGGAAGAACTTACACCCAGAACCCTGCACCAGGCCCTGCTTGCAGCCTCCAGGCCCTTGCCAGTGCTTGCAGCCTCCAGGCCCTGCAGTGCTCGCAGCCTCCAGGCCCTGCTCGTGCCCGAGCCTCCAGGCCCTGCTCGCAGCCTGGCCCTGCTCGCAGCCTCCAGGCCCTGCAGTGCCCGCAGCGCTCGCAGCCTCCAAGCCCTGCTCGTGCCCGAGCCTCCAGGCCCTGCTCGCAGCCTCCAGGCCCTTGCCAGTGCTCGCAGCCTCCAGGCCCTGCTCACAGCCTCCAGGCCCTGCAGTGCCCGCAGCCTCCAGGCCCTGCTCGCAGCCTCCAGGCCCTTGCCAGTGCTCGCAGCCTCCACGCCCTGCAGTGCTCGCAGCCTTCAGTTGCCAGTGCTCGCAGCTTCCAGGCCCTGCTCGCAGCCTCCAGGCCCTGCAGTGCTCCAAAATTTAAAACTTAAACCCTAACCCCTAAACCCCAAATACTAAACATTATTCCTAAACTGTAATTTTAAATTCTACATCCTAAACCTCAAACTCTGAACCTTTTTGTCGGAGTCGCGCCTCTGACGACCCACGCTCGACGTTGAGGCAAGGCAGGGCGACAAGGGATGAAAGGGTTTAGTGTTTAGGGTTTAGGGTTTTGGTTTTGGGGTTTAGGGTTTAGGGTCTGGGGTTAGGCTTTGTGTTTCGGGGTTTAGGGCTTGTGGTTGCAGCAGCAAGCACGTGCGGACTTTTTGACAAGGGAGCTCAGGCCCTTAGACCCCAAACAGTAAACCCCATACCCTAAACCCTAAACCCTAAACCCTAAACCCCAAGCTTTAAATCCTACTTCCTAAGCTCAAGGCTGCGCCGCGATGGAGCCTGACGATCTGAGTTTGACATGGAGTGCAGTGAGATACTAGGACCCAGATCAGGTACGCAGTCCCCTTTCTCAGCTTTGAAGCTTCCGTTTAGCTCCTTTAACCCAAAAAGGAACTCTTTCATTCCTAGCCTTAAACCCTGAGCGCTAAACCCTAAACGCTAAACCCTAAAACCTAAACCCGAAACCTTATAATTTTACCCTAAACCCTTGAAGCTCAAAAAAACGCCCGTGTCGTTGTTCCACGTGACTCCTGGGTTCTAGGAAAGCTGGCGCTTAAGCCGAGCGGTTTGAGCAGCATGTGCAGCGCGGCCTGACTGTTTTTTCGATGCATCTGAGAATGCCGCCGTCTAGTTCAGGGTTTAAGGGCCTGGAGTTCAGTGATTTGGGTTTACCTAAACCTTAAACCCTAAACCTTAAACCCTAAACCTTCAACTCTAAACCTTAAACTCTAAACAAAAATCCTAAACCCTAAGCCTTAAACTTTAAACCCGAAGCTTTATAATTCTACGCTAAACTCTTGAAATTCAAAAGAGCGCCCGTGTCGTTGTTCTAGGTGACTCCTGGGTTCTAGGAAAGCTGGCGCTTAAGCTGAGCGGTTTGAGCAGCATGAGAAGCGCGGCCTGGCTACTTTTTCAATGCTCGTGAGAATGCCGCCGTCTAGCTCAGGGTTTAGGGGCCTGGAGTTGCGGTTTTAGAGTTTAGCTGAACCATAAACCCTAAACCCTTATTCCTAAACCTAAAAAATAAACCCTAAACCTCAAACCCTAAACCCTAAACCCTAAACTCTAGACCCTAAACCCTAAACACTAAACCCTCTACTCGAAAGCAACGGCAGCCTCCTCAGAAGTTGAGGGTTTGTTTCAAGCACACGGCAATGGTGGGGCCCTGAACCCTCAAACCCTAGACCTTAAGACCGAAACCCTAAACCCTGAGCCATAAACCCTAAACCCTCAACCCCGAACCCTAAGCCTCAAACCTTCAACCCCAAGCCGTAAAACCCAAGCCCTGAACCCTTCAGGAAAGGGAAAGTCGGCCCTCAGAGAAGTGTTCAGCTTCTTCGTGGCGGAATTCTGAGCAGAAGTCGCCAGCTTTTGGGACCGAGCCGATATTTCAAGACCAGCCGTGCTTGCTGATCGTTTCGAGAACCCTAAAGCGCTAAACCCTAAACTCTACCTCCCCTCTCCTAAAAAAAAGAATCCCAACAACGCCTCTACCGGATCCCCCAAATTCCCCAAGAGGATCCTCAAGCAAGAGTCGGGCTCTGAGAAAGTGCGAGCGAAGTCAAGGGCACATGCCTACATTCTCACCAATAGCCGTGGCCATCCTGACCAGATTTCCTAGGAAGCATCGGCATCCTTAAATTCTAAGCCTTCAAGCCTAAACCCTAAACCCTTAACCCTCAACCCTAAAGTCAAAACCGGGTTGGAGCGTACCGTTTAAGGTCCTGGTGGATGGCCAAAAGCACAACAAAGTTGCTTCGATGATGGGCAATTCCCCGAAGTTACAGCTCGCCCAAGGCGCTCCAACTAGCCCAAAGCAGGTTTGGGTTTCAGGGTTTAGGGTTAGGTAGGTCTTTTGCGAGCCTGACGACTTTTTACCCTAAACTCTAAACTCTAAACCCTAAACCCTAAACCCTAAACCCTATAGATCCTCAGTTGGCGTTGTTTGAGGTTTTTTAGTTCTTTTCTTAGAGTCCTTGGACGAGGGCTTCAGACAGGCCCCAGCCGTCTCACGACGTTACTCATCCGCTCATGAGATGCCAAGGTGTGAAACAAGAGGGTTCAGGTTTTAGGGCTTGGGGTTTAGGGTTTGGGGTTTAGGTTTACGGTTTAGGGTTTTGGCTGGCTGGTTGCTTGGTTGGTTGGTTCAGAGATACCGGTGTGTCGTCTCTGAAGAGGGTTCAGGGTTTGGGGAAACCTTATAATTCTACCCTGAACTCTTGCAGCTTAAACGAGCGCCCGTGTCGTTTTCCTAGGTGACTCATCGGTTCTAGGCAAGCTGGCGTTTAAGCCGAGCGGTTTGAGCAGCATGAGAAGCGCGGCCTGGTTGCTTCTTCAGTGCTTGTGAGAATGCCGCCGTCGGACTCAGGGTTTAGGGGCTTGGTTTTAGAGTTTAGCTAAACCTTAAACCATAAACCGTAAACCTTAAACCCTAAACCCTCCACCCTCAATTCAAAACCCTAAACCCTAAACCATACACCTTAAATCCTAAACTCTAAACTCTAAACCTCAAACCCTATAATTTTATTTAAATACTTGAAACTCAAAAGGGTGCCCGTGTCGTTTTCCTAGGTGATTCCTGAGTTCTAGGAAAGCTGGCGCTTAAGCCAAGCGGTTTGAACAGCATGAGAAGCGCGGCCTGGTTTCTTGTTCAATGCTTCTGAGCACGCCGCCGTCTAGCTCAGGGTTTAGGGGCCTGGAGTTCAGGGTCTAGGGTTTAGCTAAACCCTAAACTCTAAACCCTAAATCCTAAACCCCAAACCCTAAACTGTAAACCCTAAACCTTGAACCATAAACCCTAAACCCTAAACCCTCAACCCTCAACCCTAAACCTAAACCTGGGTCTCTCAAAATCAAAGCCTTTACTCAAAACCAACGGCAGCCTCTTCATAATCTCGAGGTTTTGTTTCGAGCACACGGCAATGGTGAGGTCATCAGCCAGATATGGTGTAGGGCTTAAAGTTAGACAAGAGGATAAGTAACTTATGAATGAACACCTGAATGATAAGGAGAAAACACTATTAACTTTAGGACGCATAAAAAGATTGGAGCCTGGGCTAGGCCAGTGGCACAGGAGGGGTGGATTTCTGCGAGGTACCCACTCGGGGCCTCAAGCTTTTTTTGTGTGAAAAAGATAAAGGGTTGGGCGCGCGAGGTTCCTAAACCCATTCGGTTTCCCCATCTCTCCTTAACCCCTAGGAGGGTGCCTTAACTCCTTCTGAAGTTTCATTCTGTTCTATGTCCTCTCTGAAGCTCACGAGCCCACTGCCCAGAACCTTCCCAGCGGCCCTGAATCCCTAAGCCCCGTAAGACCCTGAGTCTTTCAGTTTCAGGTTCATTACAGCCTCAATATCAGAGAACCATTCTATTCACTCATGACATTAATATTAAATTAGATTTATATTTATTTTTTTAATAGCTCTGTAAAAACTAAGCCAAAAGAACCCGAAAGGTCTCAGGCTCATATATATATATACATATATCTATGTATATAAGTATATAATGTATACACATAAATACATAGATGTAGGTACATAATTACTGGCCGCCCCTTCCCCTGACCCACCGACCCTTTGCCCCCCCTTTTCCCTGACCTACCAACCCTTGGCTGTCTGCTCCCCTCTTTGTGTCATTTTTCTCTACTTGTCACACTTGCTTTGGCACATCTTTTAAGCATTTCCACTCGGGAATAGTACGATTTCCTAATCTGTATTGTGACGTCATGAAACAGCTACTCAGCGCATCCAAGCAGCGGGGCCAACTCAGTTTCTTGGGCTGCTGTACGCGGAAGCTCCACCTGCTTTCGTCTGCAGCACATGGGGCAGTGAATGCTGCCAGGGGGCCATAGGCGGCCTGTATGGACTGACCTTCCACAACTCCCTCAGGAACCGCGACTTCAAACCTAAGAGTTAGGCCCAGGCACTTATTGATTCTTGTGATTCTCAGGTTGCCAGTACATGTCCACTTGCTGAACGCAGTTGCGGGGGCTGGGGCTCACTGGGGCCACTGCTGTCCACCCAACGGGCTTGTTACCTGGAACGCATCCCCAGCCTGAGCTCTTCGCAAGGATTTGCAGGGCATGTAACAGTCATGTAACACTCGAGACACATCGAGACACTGTACCGTCGCATCGAGACACTGTACCGCCGTGCGGGACCAAGCATCAGCAGCACCAGACCTATCAGACCTGTCATCCTTCAATCGCGCCCAAGGCTGCCAAGGGGCTCGCAGACCGGCGGGCACAACAACTTGCATGAAGCTGCGAGAGGAACGCCGCGGTGCTGATGCTGGATTTTCCAGGTTGGGCATTGTGGCGCCTCAAGGGGCGCGACAAGTCAATGAAGTTACAGCAAATCCGCATCGCTCACGGAAATCGCCCTGCGACAATTGGAGATAAAGACAACCCGCCTCTCAAATTCACCTTCCTTTTGGTGAAGGGAGGATGTCCGGAGGTAAAGGGGTGATGTAGATGGGGATAATAGTAGGCTTCAGTGCGCTACACGCGCGCGCGCACGCGGCAATAGCATTGACAATTTTATCTTTCGAAACAATTTTTCTTTGTACAAATTCTGGATGTACAGCGAATGCACAACCAGCGGACTACTGCAAAGCAACTGTAGGGACTGTAGGGGGCAGGTGTGTAAGTCGGATTCCCCAAAGTGTGTGGCAAGTAGCGGGCACAGGTCGAAACATGCAAAAGCCTAGCCATTGAGCCTTAGGGTCACGATTTCTTAAAATTGGGGTAGAGAACCCTGAGGCCCTCGCACAACTCGTGAATCACAGCAGCAAATATATTCATGATATATCATCTTGAAAGGTCACAAACATTCTGTAATCTCTAACAAGTGTAGCAAGCTCACCCATGAACCTCATGAACCCTTATGGGCCTACGCGCCATCCTCGACCACCCTCTCCCTTTCCAACCTCGACCGCGTGGAGCCCCTGTGAGTTTTGTTTTGGCTTTTGTTCTGCCACCCGCTGTTTTGGTTTTGATTGCTAGGTCCTGCTAGGTCTGAGAGCTTGGAAGCTTCGCACCGGGCGCTGGGGTTTGGCATCATCACATAGGAAAGCCCCGCTAAAACTTCGGTTGTTCCAATGTCGCTGGCGTGGTTGGGTTCCCAGAACCTGAAAATAGTGGTATTCCTTTAAGGTCATTTCTCGAAATGCTACTCATCCAAAAATGTGTCGCGGAATGCGCGTAGTTGGGGTCCCAACTCATCTAAGGTAAAGGTATGCTATAAACGACGAAAAGGGGCAGACGTTGAGTTTTCAACAGACACGCAGCTAAAGTTCATACTAAATCACTAAATCTCTTCCAGGGCCGACATGTGCTAATACTAGTGGGAAGACATGTGGGTTGAGATTGAAGGGTTGAGGGTTAAGGTTGAAACCTTGGGATGTGGGGAAATGAAACCCCCAGGACTACAAACCTTTGGGCCTGCATCTGGTGACTGACTGTGCGGAAAACCCCGGCTCGTGCACATTCATTTTGGCTAACGCCGTACTAGCGCCAGCAACCCACTGTTTTGCACCCCCAAAGCTCGCCAAAACCATGTTTGTGGGCACAGCGTTTTAAGCCCCTACGGGTGTCAAACCATACTTAATTCCCATCCCGCTCGGCTCGAAAAGAGAGGGTTGGGAACAATGGTTTCCAGCCCCCAAGCCGAGCCAACACCTAGTTCCCAACAAGGTTTTCTGGACGGCCATTCTTCAGCGGCTCTGACCGTCCATGGGCTAACTTGGGGCTAAATGCCTGCATAATTATCTTTCTGCTTGTTCAAGCATATCTACACTTCTTAGTCTGAGTGCTAGCGTGAAGCTAGCTCCTAGCACTATACTAGCGCCACATTTTATTGCTTAAGGAGCTGTACTTGGGGGGCCGCCTCATAACGAAGACACAAAGTTAATATAAACATAGATCATGGTTCTTGTGTCTTTCTTGTAAAAATCAAAAAAAGGGCTTTGTGACGGAGTACTAAGGAGATGCCTAGGGCCTAGGGCTACGGGTCTGAGCACGACTCGGCCGTGCCGAGGCGGGGCATTGACACGGATTAATTAAATGGGGGCATGCCATTCTTCTCAGAGACCACCATTGAGGGATTGGAAATTAAACTGAGGTGGAACGTGATGTCCCGTCGAACATCACACGTGCTGCCCAAGCCCAAGCCTTGGCCGAATAGTGCAGTCATTTTTTCTTGAGCTGGCGGGTACTGGATGCCCTCCTTGTGCAAGATCAAGTCGTACTTAATACCAAGCTTGATGATCTCCAAAATGAGATTCTCCTCTCCACAGCATTGATGGACCAGCGCATCTACCACATCTACTGCATGCTAAAACATGTGAAGCCGTCATGCGCCAAGAACTCGCAACAGAAATCCTGCATCCGGATCTGGGCGATGTTCCCACGCTTGACTTTGCGATGCTGAAGCTCTGTCGCAATCTCATTCACAAGCGCGTGGCTGCAACCCAGCCCTGGACAAATCTGATTTTGATCAGTGTGGACGCTGCTACAAAGCCCCATGCATCCTGAGATGGGTTCGACAGATCCGAGTTGAGCATATGGTTCTCTTGATGTTGCCTGCACGCAGCAATTTTTCAATCTGAAGATTGCCTCCTCATCGTTGAGCTCAAGGGTGTGCGACGTACAGAAGCAGCACTGATCACAGGCATTCACAATGGAAAAGTTCTTCGTGTCCATTTGCTCAGAAGCCCCTGCATGCAATGTCTCACCGTGCGTGCCACCCGGAGGTAGTGTTGGCACGGCAAGGCCATAAACAGCCTGGAGCGTCTGCTGTGACGGGGGGTACTCGATGCCTTTCTTGTGCAAGAAAATGTCCGTGCGCACGTCCTAGGTGCAGGGTTTCCCGTCCAGATTCCCGGGGGGCCGCTTCGCATAATAACAAACATTCACATACAACGTCCTCAAGCCAAGGCTCGGCTTCCATGGCTTTGATCATGGTGTTTTCCTGGTTCCGAAGCTGCGCGATGTTGCCGCGCCCCACTTTGCGATTTTGCAGTTCCTCAGCAATTTCCTTTACAGCTGTGGGATCACCACAACATCCTGGAGCAAGTCCGTTCACAGTGTGTATGCAGCAGCAGCAAACATTCTCGTCCACAGACCCGAGTTGTGCATAGGGCTTCCTTTCCACGGAGGCGTCACATCTGTTGCTGTATCGAAACACTGCCTGCTCAGGCTCCAGCGTTAATGTGTAGGTTTCACAGCCTGCAATGCCACACGTGCAAAGAAGGCAACAAATGTTTGCCGTCTCGTTTCGAACATTGTACTCTTTTGTTTGAAAGTCCTCACTTGGCTTGGTGTGAGGAACCACTGAAGCGTGAGACAAGTCGGGCCCCGAAGATCCGTAGATGTTTCTCATTGTCTCCTGCGTTGGAGGGAAGGAGGTGTCTGCCCCTATCTTGTCCAGAATCAGTGCCAACTCTGCAGCCACATCGTGAAACTTTGCCATCATTTTCTCCAGCTGTTTTATTTGGCCAAGATTGCCCCGCACTTCGACTCGTGCTTGAAGATCGGCTCGTATTTGCTCCACCAGCGCGCCATTGCAGCCACAACCTGGCGATATTGCCTCGTCGATGGGCTTTCCTGGAGGTTTGGTGAGCTCTCCGGCCGTGAGCACCCGCAAGCAACAGCAAGCAGATACTGCATCCACCTTGCATGGGCAGAGTCAGCACATTCCCTGAAGCTCCTGCTGCCAAGGTGCCGACTCAATTTTTGCACTATTCTACTCATTAACTTCGTACTTCTCACCTAACATTCCACTGTGTTGAAGGGTGTGTCGCCATTGGGAGTTTTGTTCCCTTCGCGGTTGCCCTAAACCGAGAGTGCGTTAACACTGTTGCCGGGAAGACTTGAAGAGTTTGGGTTCTGGATGTGTCCCTCGATTGATGCCCCAAAAAGTTGATCAGAAGTTGCGTTTTGATTCTGATCGTTTTTTGGTTTGATGCGCTTTTGTCATTGGATTCTTCCCATGCTTTGCATACTGCTCGCTGCTTTGTGCGAACTGACACGTTCAATTGTTCAATCGTCTGTTTCAACTTCATCAGAACTTACACATATACTGAGGCCGGGACCGACTCGATATTTGCATACGGCACTTTGGACGTCATGACCTCTGGCATTGCAAGCAGAACAAGCCAAGTGTGTAACTGCAAATCGACAGATCGTCCTGTGTCTCAAGTCTTGGCCGCGAACGCTTCCAGAGAGACTCTGTCGAGTGGTAATACTCGCCTCGTCTGGCTGAAGCTCCAGGAGCCTCGACGTGCATGCCAGGCTTTGGCAGCAATGTGTCACATCCTGTGAGCGGGGACAACTTCAGTTGTGGGAGCTGCACGCATATGCACCCCCTCCAACTACAACGAGTGTCCTGCTAGCGGGCATTCGGAAAAATCAAATCCAGCACAGACAACGCACAGCACAAAGAATACTAAGATTTAGCAGAGCTTCGTACTGGTTGGTTCCAAACTCGGGTAGCGGCTCGAGCGAGATCACTTCAGAGAGTGGCCGCATCTCAGGAGCAGAGCCGGAGAACAAGCGCTGCAGCGTGGCGTCGCTTGGTGGATACTCGACTCCCAAAGATTTCAGAAGCATCGGCACCTTGATAGCCAACTGAGTAATCCTCTCCAACATGTATTTCTGCTGCCTCATTTGCGCCACTTTCCCACGACCCTCCTTCCTGAGATTCATCTCCCGCACAATCTCCTGAACATATGCTGCATCACAGCCGCATCCTGGAACGATGCCGCCGTTTCCCTCATCGTCCATCGGAGCAAGGTCTGAATTTATTGCATTGCACAACCCAAAGCAAACACTGCGGTGTTCCAGGGCATTCAACTGTGCATATGGCCGACGTTGAACAGAGGAAACGCAACAGTTTCGAGTCTTCAGGACAATCTCCTCACTCTGTAGCTCCAATGTTCGCCTGGCAACGCACATTGCTATAGCTGCTTGCTCTGATCATACTGAGCAAATCTGGCCACAAGACTGGCTACGGCTACGATCAGCTGCTTGTCCTATGCCCAGTCGATGCCTGGTGCAGATGCCGAGATAAGAAGTTCCGTATGCTTCACCACAATTTGTCACATCATAGACCTTCTCTGGAAATGTTTGCATCAGCACCTTCAGCAATTCATTCCAAGAAGTCACCGCGTCCAAGCAGACACTGCCACATGTGTGTGTGTGTGTGTGTCAAACTGTGTTGGGAAAGCAGGGTAAGGAGAACTGCGGGATGGCTTCAAAACGCTGTCGCGCACAAAAAGAAGATGTGCCCCGTCCAAACATGGAGGCGTTCGATGCCGTTCTGCCAGCCCCCCCCCCCCCTGCAGTTTCACAAAAAGTATGGGAATAGGCCCAACAGCAGGCCACGAAGCGATTCGGCCATCAGTGATGAAACGACCCTGCATCCCCCCCACTCCCCAACCCGGGCGGGGCGGAGGGGAGAACACGAAAGGTGATGGAGGCGGCTTGGGGGCCGAGATGCGTGCAAGTAGTCCAAGCCAGGATTCAACTTTCAAACACGTTCAGCGGCAGTGCCTGGGAAACCGCACGAAACCCACACAGGATGGACGGGCATGGATAAAGCAGCCAAAGCCAGCTGTCGTCATCGTTTGCGGCTTTGCTTCTCTTGCATTCTCTTATACGTCTTGCATTGTCTTATTCAGAACCCGCGACCAGTGGGAATGCTACCTGGCAAAAACGAAGTAGCACAGAAAAACGTTAATTTGAAAAAACTCCTTGAGATGCCAGAAAGCCAGTTGGAAGACTAATTCACGCACACAATGCAGAACCAAAATGAGCAAGATGGCTTAAGAGGAAGATTTGTATGGATTTTCGGAAGTCGATGAAGTCATAACTCCTCTTGCAAATCAAGGTCCGTCATTTCAACCTTCAAACATTACCACAAAGAGTTCCGTTTTTCAGTAGGTATGCTAGAGGAAAGATGCATGAACGCACAACTTTACTTCCTTTACTTGTATGACATGACCTGCATCTTGCCGGGCCAGGAAGACTTTTTTACATTGCCGACAATTCTTTCTAACAAGCTTCCTCGCTTCATTCTTCAACCCACTCTCACTTCCTGAATGAACCAAAGAAAAACTAAGTTAGCGGCATCTTCTTTTTTCTCTTCTTGTGGGTTGTCGTCTGACTTGTATGGTCGGGACTGGCCGCGAGAGCGGCCACAGCAAGAACGTCAACATTGCCAAAAGCACTGCTCCAGCGACTCTAGTGTGGCTTCGTGTCTTCCTTCGATACCGCTGCATGAACAAGTACAGATAAGTACAGTGCTCACAGTGTGCTTCACAGCAAGACTTGCTGTGCCAAGCCTCCATGATTCACAGCACTGCGCCCGAGCAAAAAGCCCTTGCCGTGCTTTGCTGAATCCGCTAACTCTCCGGGCCGGCTTTGTGCCAGGGGGGCTGCAAAGCACAAGGTGGACATGCTTGCTGAGTTGCGACAGCCGTCTTGCACAAAGTCTTGCATCCCGAAGCGCTAAGCCGCTAAGCCTCTTCATTTTGCGTCGCAGAAAGCTTTCATGCCAGAAGCTCCTCGTACAGGCCAGACCTGAAAAAAACGCCCCAGGAATCAGGAAATCGCAAGCAGCAACTTACATGGTCTTCAATCTTGGCATGAGCTTAGTGACTTAGTGCAGGGCTCCACCAGATGAGTCACTGTTGGATGGATGCCAACATAGCAAGGCGTTCTCCACCTGTATCGTCGGCATCGGCGGCAAAAAGGATGCCCCGCTAGGCGGTTGCGCTGCCAATAGTGACAACTGAAGGTCTCGGTCTCAATGTGTGTGCCCTAGTTTTGCAACTTCCATTTCTTGCCATATTCGTATTCCACCTTGACGTTTCATTGAGGTGGGGGTTGTGGTGGTGGTTGTGACGGTGGTGGGGAAGCTGCGGGAGCCCCGGTTGCCCAAGAGGGTTCAACATGAATGACGAGGATAATTATGATGAACTTCCCCTCACAAATTTACTTTAAACGTTTGCGCTGCCCCGGACCAACCAAACAACGACGAAAACGGAAGCTCCCCTCCACAGGACGTCCCATGCGAAACGCGCATTTTCCGAAAAATTGACAAAACATAATTAACTGTTTAACCCAAAAAGAATGCTTCCAGTATCAAAACGCCGATGTACAATACCATAAAATTGCTTCTGTACTACGCAGACAGCACGAAATGTATTCGCACACGCAGCACGTCCGCTCGTCGTCGTCGTCGTCGTCGTCGTCGTCGTCGTCGTCGTCGTCGTCGTCGTCGTCGTCGTCGTCGTGGTCGTCGTCGTCGTCGTCGTCGTGGTCGTCGTCGTTCCTGCTGCAGCTCTTGTTGTTGGCTCGCTGTTCAGATTGGTTGTCGTCCTTGTGGTGATGGTGTTGTGGCGAGTTCGTTTCGCGCGCCCACATGGCAGGAAGGCACCACCACATAACCATGGGCGCCTAGCTGGACTACTGACTGCTTGACCTCACGATCACACTCTGCAGGTCATAGCGAGCTCAGCAAGCCCTCGACTTGCACTGAAACCACAACAATTTGGACGTGTCGATGCTGTAAACGACTCAAATGGCGTCAAGCGATTTGCAACTATAATGGGGACCGTCGATCTTGATGCTCGGAACCTGCAGTTACTGCTTCGTATACGGTGTTATGCTTATTTATGCTTTTTGCCTTTGTTGCCAGCCATCTCTCGCAAGCCACTGTTCGCGCATATTTCTGTTGCGTACTGGTCAGAGATCAACGCAGCTCGTTTTTCAACCTCCTACGCACGCAGCCACACTAAGCATGGGTGGACATCTTATTGGCACAAGCTGGCTTGCTGCACAGGAATCGCAAAGCTGAAGAATACGCAGCAAGCATACACAGTAGACGTTGTGGCGCAAGTGTGTTTTTTGCCACCCGCACTGCCTACGCTCACACGCGCAGGTGTAACTAGAGCTTTTAGGGTTCGCCGTCGCCGTACGCGTCGTCAGCCCCCGATCCCGACTCAAACGGCCCGTCCCAAACCTGCGGGGCTCCCGTGAGTGCCCGATCTGCGTACATCTTTATCCTTGCAAAAGACGCACGGGCAGACACTTGAGAGCTCCGGCACACGTGCTCCACCTGGTGCTTGCTGTGGACAAGTCATCGCATGTCAATGCTGCCTTTGCTCGTGCCATGCATGGTGGATTCCAAAGCAGCCCGATGCCAACCAGAAGTGCCAGGGCGACTTCATGACGGCGAGGGAAGATTCCGGGAAGATCTGGATTGGCAGAGGGCACGACTCCCGGCGCTGTCGCTAGGTCGTCGTCCCACCCCATTGCTGAAGCGTCAGAAATACACATCAGCAGCGGAATTGACCAAGAGAATCCTCAAGTAGACGCTTGTTTTTGAGCTATCCACGAAAAGAATATGGATGGAGCTGTTTGATTTTCGGACGCCCACATTTTTTGTATGTAGTCCAACAAGCAAATCCTCAACTAGACGCTGGGTTTGATCCATGAACAGGATGGAATGGTATGCTACATCATCACTTCGCGCGAAATGCGGGACCCCGAGCGATGTGTTAAAAGACAGGCGATTTGAGGTAGGTAGTTGGTGGCGGTGTTGGTGTTGAATGCAGTTGCTGCTGCCTTTCTTGCTATTCTTGATTAATCCCTTTTTGGAGAGCCCCTCTGAAGCCGGACCTTGGAATACTAAACTTTCCCAGTCAAAGGCGACAGAAAAACTGCAGCTACTTGCACCGCTTTCAGAACTTGCCCGCGAATATGATGGTGCTGCTGAGCATCTAACGCTTTCGCCATCCCTCACCTCACTCCGAAAAACCGTTTCCTGTTGCACCCTCACTACGGCGGCCTGGGCACATTCGTGTGCAAGCGATGAAGGACCTCCGGTGGCACAGCGCAACCATCAAGGTGAAAACAATGAAACGTGCTTTGTTCTGCACTCGTGGACGTGTTCCACACTTCCTGCACTAGACTAGCTAAACCCCCCCAAGCATTTCGCAGAGGCATGCTCGGCTGACCTCTAAACCAAAGTCACGCAGCAACCGGGCGCCCTAAGTGGATAGATCGAGGAATCGAGAAGGTGGCGCCCTGAGTCCAATTCGGGATTCCTTGATAAAAACAAGGCTCGTCGGCACTGCAAGAAGCAACTCCGTGAAGTATCCTCCAACATCCCCAAACCACTTGTAACTGTCGATTCGTAACTTTCGTGGATATTCTGTGCCTGGATACTCTGTGACTGTGTGTCTGCGGGCACTTTAAGGGCCTCCAGGCATCGTCTTCGGGGTGCCCTCCAGGGATCATGTCGACTGCCACTCCCTCTGCGTGTGGAACCAGGCATTTTCTCAGGCGTGGAACTCCAGCCCTCGTGGGCACTCCCTGATACTCAGATACTCTTCAGGTACTCTTCGGGTGCCTCAGTGGGGGGTGGGCTTTCCAGGATTCTTGGCAAAGTTTTTACGTCAGGACGCGATCAGAAGACGCAGGCAAGTACCGGAGACCTGCACGAGGAGAATAGCTGAGGTTAGCATCGAATCCTTTATTCCGATCTTGCTAAAACCAAATTGGCGCTCTCGTGATTCTTGTGGGATCTCTCAAGCATGCACTCCAGATACTCCAGGAACGTGGGCACTCCATCGACACTCTGTGGGATTCTGCTGTCCATGGGGTGGGCACTCCAGAGATACTCTATTCTCAGAGGCTGGGCACTGCAAGGCCAAGAAATTTGCAGGATTCTCTGCGGATGTCGGGGCAGGAGATCCTGGCCAGGTGACGCGGGTAAGGAGTACAGGAGGCCCAAGCGCAGGAAAACAGCCTAGTCAAACCTAACAGCCCCTCAACGAAGGTGGGGAACAACCCACAGATACCCCAGAAGAGGGTGGAGAAACAAATTGAAGAAAATCGCTTGGCTTGCATCTCCGTCCTGAGGCTGAAGCCAAAACATGCTTTGTCCCCGAGATGTTGACTCATTGATTTGAGAGACTTTGGAGAGAAAAGAAAGAACACGTTCATGTCGGTCACGGGGCATTCGACTGGCATCCAGCATTCGCCTTCCACTTGGCCATCTGCTGTCGCCGTGCGTCTGGCTCCTGCAGACTGTATCCTTCGAAGAACACGCGAAGAACCTCCAACCTTGCCTTCTCACCAGGCCGACGAGCGGTCGCATTGAAGAGGTGCAGCAGTAGAACCTGGCTGCGATACTGAAGCGCGGTTGCTTAAACATGCGGGAGAAAGCGGATAAAACAAATGAAGCCAACAAAAACAAATTACACCACCGAAGACCCCAAACAGTAGAAGGAAGTTACACGTGTAAAGTGAGGTTCCTTCATACTACACGCGAGCCACTGCACCTAACTTGGCTGGGGCAACAACCGACAACGCAGGAACCTAAAAGTTTGTTCCAGCCAGACCTCTACGGAGTAGAGGCGAGCCACCGCGCACGAGCCACCGCACGCAAGCCACCGCACGCGAGCCACCGAACGCGAGCCACCGCACGCGAGCCACCGCGCGCGAGCCACCGCGCGCGAGCCACCGCGCGCGAGCCACCGCGCGCGAGCCACCGCGCGCGAGCCACCGCACGCGAGCCACCGCACGCGAGACACCGCACCTACATTGGCTGATCAACAGTTGAGTTGACAACACAAGAACCCAACAATTGACAACGCAGGAACCTGAAGGTTTGTTGCAATCCAGGAACTATAGCGAGCCACCGCGCGCGAGCCACCGCACGCGAGCTACCGCGCGCGAGCTAGCCACTGCACACGAGCCACCTCGCGCGAGCCTCGCGAGCCACCGCGCGCGAGCCACCTCACGCGAGCCACCGCGCGCGAGCCACGCACCTAAATTTGGCAGGGGCAACAGCTGACATCTAAAGGTTTTTTGCGTGGTACTCACACAAATGCAACCCAGGAACTGTTCAGGCAGCCATTCACAAGTCCGTCACGTCTTCTATATAGTTTAGCCACTGCAGACGGCAACAGCGAAAAAAGTTGCAGACGAAAAGGGTGGGCATGCACTGCAGAACACGCATTACTGCAGATGGTTTTCAACAGGATTCTTATGCGTTATGCTTGCCCGGCTAAAAAAGCGGGGGGGTTGGGGGCCCATTTGCAAACACAACGCTCGCGTGATGGGCGCGCTTGCAGGGCTGAAAAAAAAGCGGGGGGTTGGGGGGGCATAGCCCCCACCCCCCCCCACCCCCCATGTGCAAGCGCAATGGCTTTCAACAAGATTCATACGCTTTGTGCTCGCACGGCCACAGAAGCGGGGGGGTTGAGGGGGGGGGGGGGCGCAGCCCCGCCCCCCCCCCCCCCCCACACCGCTCGCGCGATGGATTTCAATAAGATTGCTTGCTTGCGCGCGGGATGGCTTTGCTGCGCTCCTGCTTGCTTGCTTGCTTGCTTGCTTGCTTGCTTGCTTGCTTGCTTGCTTGCTTGCTTCGCTTGCTCCCGTTGCCGCTTGGTTACTTGCTTGCTTGCTTTCGCGCGATGGGCTTCACTAAGGTTGCTGGCTTGCTTGCTTGCTTGCGCGCGGGTTGCGCTCCTGCTTGCTGGCTTGCTTGTTTGCTTGCTTGTTTGCTTGCTTGTTTGCTTGCTTGTTTGCTTGCTTGCTTGCGGGAACCCAGCAGAGGCCACCCGCATGAAGGGACACAAAGGGACACAAAGGGACACCAAGGGAGACAAAGGGAGACAAAGGGAGAGGAAGACAAAGGGAGACAAAGGGAGACAAGGGAGACAAAGGGAGACAAAGGGAGACAAAGGGAGACAAAGGGAGACAAAGGGAGACAAAGGGAGACAAAGGAAGACAAAGAGAGACAAAGGGAGACAAGATGCTCAGGAACCCGGCAAAGACCACCCACATGAAGGGAGACAAAGAGGGGGACAAAGGGAGACAAAGGGAGACAAGACGCTCAAGACCCACAAAGAGAGACAAAGCGAAACAAAACGCTCAGGAACCCGGCAAAGGCCACCCACATGAAGGGAGACAAAGGGAAACAAAAGGAGACAAGACGCTCAGGAACCCGGCAAAGACCACCCCCTTGAAGGGAGACAAAAGGAGACAAAGGGAGAGAAGACGGTCAGGATTCCGGTAAAGGCCACCCACATGAAGGGAGACAAAGGGAGACAAAGACAAGACGCTCAGGAACCCGGCAAAGCAAAGGGAGACAAAGGGAGACAAGACGCCCAGGAACCCGGCAAGGCCACCCACATGAAGGGAGACGACAAAGGGAGACAAAGGGAGACACAGGAAGACAAGACGCCCAGGACCCGGAAAAGGCTACCCACACACACAGGGAGACAAACGCCCAGGAGCCCGGCAAAGGCCACCCACCAGAAGGGAGACAAAGGGAGACAAGCGGAGAGAGGGAGACAAAGAGAGACAAAAGGAGACAAAGGGAGACAAAGGGAAACAAGACGCCCAGGAACCCGGCAAAGCCACCCCCATAAGGGAGACGAAGGGAGACAAAGGGAAACACAGGGAGACAAGACGCCCGGGAACCCGGCAAAGGCCACCCACATGAAGGGAGACAAAGGGAGACAAAGACTAGACGCTCAGGAACCCGGCAAAGGCCACCCACATGAAGGGAGACAAAGGGAGACAAAAGGAGACAAGACGCTCAGGAACCCGGCAAAGGCCACCCCCTGAAGGGAGACAAAAGGAGACAAAGGGAGAGAAGACGGTCAGGATTCCGGTAAAGGCCACCCACATGAAGGGAGACAAAAGGAGACAAAGACAAGACGCTCAGGAACCCGGCAAAGCAAAGGGAGACAAAGGGAGACAAGACGCCCATGAAGGGAGACAAAAAGAGACAAAGGGAGACAAAGGGAGACAAAGGGAAACAAGACGCCCAGGAACCCGGCAAAGGCCACCCACATGAAGGGAGACAAAGGGAGACAAAGGAAGACACAAAGGGAGACAAAGGGAGACAAAGGGAGACAAAGGGAAACAAAGGAAGACAAGACGCTCAGGAAGCCGGCAAAGGCCACCCACACGAAGGGAGACAAAGGGAAGCAAAGGGAGACAAGAAGTCCAGGAAGCCGGCAAAGGCCATCCACATGAAGATGAAGGGAGACAAGGGGAGACAAAGGGAGACAAGAAGCCCAGGAACCCGCCAATGGCCACCCACATGAAGGGAGACAAAGGGAGACAAAGGGAGACAAAGGGAGACAAAGGGAGACAAAGGGAGACATGGTGCCCAGGAACCCGGCAATGCTCACCAGAATGCCGGCAATTCCTTAAACGAATTTTAGGACCCCAACAGTAGAACTGTTTGGGAAAAACAACAAATCCACACTTCTGTCGAGATCTTTAGAGACATTCATTGCTATTCCCGGAGCCTCAGGCCCCCTGCAAGCATCTGGAGCAACATGGAGGGAGCAAATCCGGCTAAGGCTGGCAACGTCTGTTCGTGCGGGACGACCGGACAGCCCAATCAATTGGCACCCCAAGCCCACGAACTGTCTCCCCCGATTGAAGGTGTTCAACCCGATTGAGCAGAAGACCTGGCTCCCTGCGGAGGCATGGGCAGCCCCCCCTGGGCAGTCCTGTGAGTGCCTGAAGCTTACAAGCCTAGGGAGCTTCAGCCGGTGTGATAGCATTCATACTACTTGGTGTCCGGACATGCCCGGACTTCTGTTTCGTGGGTAAAACCCGAAGAACACAGAAGCAAAAGAAATCCTCCTGACTGGTCAGGTTTTGTGGGAGAACTGCTGAAGTAGGAAGAAGGCTTGGGGATGGACCGGAAACGGCCGCTAAGCCGCTAAACTGCATGCGCTAAGGCTTCGATCCAAGGCTCCCTTGGTGCTGGTCTTGCCCTTCACTTCTAGATGCGCAACACCGCGAGCACTTGACAGCGCCTGCTTCTCACCATGGGCGAGGCCCTTAGCCACAACTTACCATCCAGCCCAGCCCTCACTCTGCCGCCCAAGATTTTGCAAGAGCATGACATTGGTGAGCGAAGGATTGCTTCAGCATGATGGTTCGACTTGGTTCATCGCCGAGCCCAATGCTGCAGAGATGGCAGGGGTGAAATGCAGCAAGAGCGCCTGAAACGGAGAATGGGCAGCTTCACAGAAACGGCGTCAGTCGTGTGTCAGCCATGTGTCAGACTGCGACAGCAAGCATAGGCCTGATGCCTTTGCTTCTCGAGAGATCCACCCCAGCCTATGCAGAGCCGGTTCCTGTCGCCCTCTGGCACTCAGTCGCAAACAACGCCTGCCAAGGTGACATACTCCAAGTCGGTTCCCAGCACAGCGTATGATACCTGCTAGGGAACCACGAATATTCAATCATTCAAAGTTGGCTTTCATAATATCACCATGAAATGCTACAGGGCACCCGTGCAGCTGTCGGCAGTACTGAACTGTCGGGCAACTGCGGCTCAAGTATCGAATGTCCAAGAAAAGCATCCAAACCTCGGCCATGGTTTGCTAGGTTTGCTGTCATCTCGCGGTTTTGTGCGGCACGTGCACATCTTTCGGAAGCCGGCAACTTCAGCATGATGGCACTGGGTGTAGATTTTTTTAATAACACGCCGCATCATGTGCTTATGTTAAAGGCTACTGGTAACCAGCAGGCATGACTCCGTGTGTGACACCAAGATGATCCAGGATGCTGTGGTGCAGAGTGGTGCCCTGCCGAATGACTTGGGTTCGGCAGTCTTTGGCACTGGGCCCGATCCGTTGAACATCACATATACATCATTAGAGACCCGAAGGGACGGCTGCTATGGTAGGACCTGGTACTGGTAGCCTGGGATGGTGCAGGCGGCTCGAGAGAATTGTTCAGCGTTCATGTTTTCATCACGCTATCCATACTTCTGGGGGTTGAATTCGAGGAAGCATTTTCACATGATGGCCAGATAGCCCCAAGAAACGGCCACGGTATGATGAGCTACGATCACTTGTTGACTGCAGCACGTGCTCCACTGAGCTTCCGGCCGTTCTGAAAATGTCCTGCCCACATCTGCCCATGCCACATGAATGTGTACACTCGCTCTACTGCTATGCTCAGCACATCCATCAAAGTGATGCTCAGCCGGAGGCCGTACGGATATTTGTGGAGCCATTCTATAAAATGCCTGACCAATGCCATGGTAGCAGTGCCCTTGCACACTGCAGATGAACCGTGAAGAGTAGCACGTGTGCAGGCAAGAGGCAGGACCCACAGCAATGCCTGGTCGCTTGCCCGGACCTGCCAACGAAGGGCGCATGTCTGCTGATGGTTCCTGGATCCAGTAATTAGCTCTCGCATGTTCTCTGCCATTTCTCTTTCAAAGACCAGGCATTTCAGACATTCAAGTCCATGATGCAGTCGGCCCCTACGGCAATTCAAAAAAACTTGCAGAGTCTACACGAGATGACACCAACGCGACTGCTACGATTCATGGCCAAACAGGGTCGTGGGGTGGGACATCGACGGACGTCTTGGCCAGCTCTGACTGCGACGTGAAACCCTGACTTGAAGCCTCCTGACACTCAAGCGAGCCCGCTGAGCAAAGAGTACACCAGCATTCAAACAAGTACCATCAAAGTGGTCGGTCGCCTGGGCTCAGGCTACCAAAGGTGCAGATGCAATTAAGTTGTCTGCGTTGCTTCTAGGGGGGCCGCTGCCACATCCAAAGGTAATGCCTTGCTGTACACTGTTTCCAGAATTCTCGCTGTCGGGTCCTCCGGCTGCTAAAACGAAACATTGAGGCGACTGGACGTTGCCTTGCCTGGAACATGAAAACATCCAGATCCAAAGAGATAACATCCAAACCTTGAAAGCACATTGCTGACAAAGCCTTTTCGGCTCGACCCGTTCACAAGTGCAGGCACGCCCCTGGAATCCAAGCCCACTGCCAAGGGAAAGAAATATCGGCAGGAGGTAGAACTTTGCCTTAGCAGCCAGTAACACTTCCAGAACAGTTGGCTGAGCCCTGCACAAAGCACCTTGTCGTGAACATCCAGTGGTCTGGCAGCGGGGCTTGAGAACCACAGGCCTCCGACATCCACTGACTCCTACTTTGTATGAAGGCGCAATGCGCTTAGCCCTGTGGATGTTGCGCATGGGTTCAGACTAGGACGCAAACAGAGCAAGTCTGACAATCTCTGGCGGGTCTGTCGTACGTCTTCGCAGAGTGCCATCCACCTTAGAGGTGCGGGCATGTGCCGACGAGGCTGTCGTAACAATAAAGTAGGAATGCCATCATCGCAGCGCCTTTTGTGCATAGCGCCGGTGCGCACTGCTAAGGCCAGTTGCTGTGCCGCCGGCGTGGCAAAAACTAGGCGAGGAATCCTGATACCAGCCGTTGGCAGCCGCTCTCACACGTTGCGGACCCTTTGAAAGCCCCAACCTACAAACCTTGCTTAGTTAGGCTTAGTTGAGTAATTTGTTGAATATAACAAGCAACGGCCGGCCTCAAGTCCAAAGCACGATGTAGGAAATATGGCACCCAGCGCGCATCCATGGATCCATACCCAATGGCAAGGTATACAGGAACCGCTGAAGCACCATACCTGCACAACTCAATAGTGGTCATGTACGACTTATGACGGAGCATGTTCAAGTGCATAGGGCGCGTGGTCTCAAGGCGAGCAAACACAAAGAACAAACAACCAAGCAAGCAAGGATTTCAAGCAACCAAACAAAGAAACAGAGAAACAAAGAAACAAAGAAACAAAGAAACAAAGAAACAAAAAAACAAAGAAACAAAGAAAAAAAGAAAAAAAGAAAAAAAGAAACAATGAAACAAAGAAACAAAGAGGCAAGGACACAAAGAAACAAAGAAACAAAGAAACAAAGAAACGAAGAAACACACAAACGCACAAACGCACAAACGCACAAACGCACAAACGCACAAACGCACAAACGCACAAACGCACAAACGCACAACCACACAAACGCACAAACACACAAACACACAAACACACAAACACACAAGCACACACAAGCACACACAAGCACACACAAGCGCACACAAGCACACACAAGCACACACAAGCACACACAAACACACAAGCACACACAAGCACACAAACACACAAACACACAAACACACAAACACACAAACACACAAACACACAAACACACAAACACACAAACACACAAACACACAAGCACACAAGCACACAAGCACACAAGCACACAAACACACAAACACACAAACATACAAACACACACAAAACACAAACACCCAAACACAAACACACAAACACACACACACACACACACACACACACACACACACACACACAGAGAGAAATCACACACACACACACAACACACCACTTTACCAACATTAGCGGGGAGGACATTCTGTGCCTGATGCAGCCTCAGTCAAACTATATACCTGTTCACTGCTGACGGCGCATTACGGAAACCACAAAGCAGTGCCGTCCGGGCACGCCTGCGTCCGCAATTTGGATGATCCCGATGACATGTCTGTGCTCGCACTCACTCATGTCACAAAGCCTACTGCAGATGATCCCGATGAATGAGTATCGCAGTCAGCAGAGCTCAGTCAATCCCGGATGCCCGGGTCTTCGGGGATCTGGCCCCATGACGGGACAACACGCCAGAACCATACACACGTTGATTTGTCTATGGACAGGTGACAGACCATCATCCTGACAGACTGAGCAATGAAGGTGAATGATAATTTGGTTCCAAAGGCACGCCAGACACCGGGAATGGCATACCTGCAAAACAGAATGAAGATGATGCGTAAGGGTGCGGGTCTTGCCCTTGCTGTGCCAGACACCGGGAATGACACAGCACGAAAATGAGATGACCGTGAAAATGAGATGATGCTCCCCAAGCTACTATCCTCGAGGATCCATTGGCAAGCATGCAGGTACGTTTGCCTGGGGAGGGCGTTGGACAGGGCTCCCCACCCTCCCCCCCTTCCCCCGGCAAGTGGGTGTGAACCCATGCTTGTATGTACAACAAGTTGCACACACACACACAACACACACGCCAGGTGGGTAGCGAGGGTATAAGGATTGTCATGTATACTGTATACCGGCGTATCCCGGGGAAATGGCCAGAGTTCCAGACACTACACTGTTGCAGAGGCCGAGCCCGATGAGCTTGAAAACACGTCACCCAAAACACCGTCGGCTTACCATGTCGCAAAACCAACTTGAGGGGCAAGTCGAGGCCAACGAAAGCTAGCAGACTCCTCTGAGTATGAAACACGCTAATGAAATTACACCCTATCCACATTGAGCACCAAACCTCACCATCCATATTGATCAGCCCGTTTAAATGAGGATGATGCTCATTGCGCACCGCCCCCACGCACCTACCCCACCCTGCACTCGGGGTGTTGGGCTGACAGCAAAAAACAGTGCACGAACTAACCCTCCCTAGCCACTAAACCACAAACCTCTCAAACACTTAGTTGAACAAACCCAAAGTCCTCCAGCACCAACACCCTAAGCGAGAGAACGGCTGCCCCGAAAGCATTTTCAAGCCACGATCCCCCCCCATCTGTGTTGCGTGTCAGAGCCCTGCGGTGTGCTTGAGAAGATGTTTTGCCACCCTGCGGTGTGCTTCAGAAAATGGGTTGTGTCAATGTAGAAGGTTAGGAAGGTGAGGCCCTTCTCTTTGCTTACATTCTGGTTTAAGTTTAGTGGATTGGGAAGATGAGTTCTTACGCCGCGTTGTCAGGCCATCCTCAGGCTATGGCTCCTGGGTCCTTTTTTTGGGGCACCCAGGAGTTCTTGGAGCGAACAGCGGCGCCCGTCATCGACCCCCTCTTTTGCTTTTTGGGAAACGAGACTTCGATTGTTTGTGGGGGTGCCGAGCACCCCAAAAATGAGCGCGCATCATGAGCATCAGCAGCTCGGTCCCAGAGCCTCGGAAGCATCCGATGGTTTTGACGTGTTTTTTCGATGGTTTCTTGTTCGAACACCGCCACCAAGAAGCCGGAGACACTGAGCCACTGATGCTCATGATGCGTGGGGGGGAGTGTCACCGGGACCAAACGGTGCAGCATCCCAAAACACATGAACACAAATGGGGCTATTGCTTCTGGGTGTTTTGAGTACCATTGTGGGGGGCCTTGGCCTTGGAATGACCCAAATCTGACCCAAACCCCCATGCACATCAAGGAGGTAAACAAGCCCCGCAGAGGGACCTTCTCTGTGCAAATGTAGTGCTTTACAGTCGTTCCGTTGTTGTCTTGTTCTCCTGTTTTTTCTTACTTACATGTAGACAAGATGCACAGCAGATACGCGCGAAACAACCTATTGTGTGTGTGTTGTTTGTTTGTACTTGCGTTTTGGGTGTGTTTGTATTCGTTGGCTGTTTTTGTATGTGTACTTGTATTGTTATTGTGGTTCTTACGCACTATTGTTGGCCAGAGGTCCCTGTATTTGGGTTTCGTCAAGAACTAGTGACACTAGGATTTTGCAAAAAGACTATATTTTGCTGGCAAAAGGCACGCTCCCTTCTAAGGAAACGTGCTTATGCTGCGAAAATGCAGTGTCCTGCGGTTTAACGTTCTGAAGATCTATCCGACATCCACATAATTTGAGAGTATCCTTGGCAAGCCACGCGGTTAAGTCTCAGGATTTGCGAGCCTAGAGAGATTTTTATGAAGAACTCGATACAACATCTTCTTGTTCATGAGTATTTGTGGGAAGGCACTCTTACTTTTTTCGGGCTTGTCGCTTATGGAAATGCAAACATAAGGTAGTTGTACATGTCCTGCTTGTATGATAGGGGACACCACGAAGGGGAATACCGTGAGCAGATAGCAAGCGTTTTCTATTTCCGGAATGCCAGGGACTGCAGCCAATACCTCCCGGCCCAAAACTGCTACTGGGGAGTCGGGAGTCAGGGTCCCCATGGCACATGCTATATGCTTAAGGATGGAGGCTGGACAGGGAATGTCAGGGTGGGAGGGTAAGAGGCCGGGATAATCTGCGCTAAAGAAACAGATGTAAACCTCCACATGCCTGAAATCCCATATAAAGGCCTTGGGAACTGGGAATCCAGGGCGTGAGGGCCGTCGTGGAAGTCTATGTAGGCCCTGGGGCGGGGGCGGGGGGGTGGGGGGAGGGAGAAAACACATTTCACAAAACTCCCAAAAACACTTTTTTGCTTTGCCCGCCCGACACCCGAAAATCTTCGCACGATCGAGTTAAACGCTAATACGGGTCTCGTGTAGGGATTTCATGGGTGTGTCGTGGTGTTTCTGAGGAGGCTATACATAGTCGAGAGGCAGAGGCATGGACGTCTTACAGAACTTCAGAAGCAGTTGCAAGATGTTATGTGGTTACATGCATGTACATGGATGATAGGAGTGCTATAATATGGTATTATGTAGGGCAGGTGAAGTTGGGAACACAAGACAGAGCCAAGAAGGAACATCCATCTCACACTATGATAAAACCGCAGAAACCACTGACACATTCCAACCTTACTAGGCCGACTAGGCCCCCAAACTCCAAGACACCGCGCATGCTCAGCTTTCCCAGAGCTTGGCTGTGCCTTGATACCCTTCAATACTAGCAATATATACCTTGAATCCAGGCCTTGAAGATTTGTGTAATCTTCCTACAGCTCAGTGCAGCCCTTTCTCGGGTCACGGCCTCGGTGTGCGGTGCAAGCGACCTGACCGCTCGCACCAAATGGTCTGAAATCGCCAATGGCAGCCAATGCATAACTTGAAGCCTTCGTCATGTGATCTGGAAAGGAGCCAACCTGTGCAAATTGTGCTTCACGGTCTCAAGGCCAAGAAGCACACATCTTTTGGGCACAGACGACAAACCTGTCGCCACAACCTTGATTGGCGGAGCTTTGCCAGGCATCTCGTGATGCACTGCACCCTGCATGTTGGGACTGCTGCGGTGACAGATCCCCACTGGAATGTACAACCTTCCAGGGCAGTAGTTGCAAGCAGCATCTGAGCGGAGAGTAGTTTAAACACAGGCACCTCCCATAGCTGCGATCGAGTCTGGTAGCCCTGCACAGAGTTCGGCTGGCACTGGCTACAGTACTCAGTTGGCACACATGCCCAACCGATCCCAACCACAAGCCTCATGAAAACTCTGCAGCAAGCTGCATCCGGACTTGCAGTCTTGCAAACGTTCTTCGACCTTGCATGGTGCATGATCGGCACGGCCAAAGTAAAGCAAGCCAGTGCACGCTCAGGGTTGCTCTTGCTGGAGTGCCTTTCTGAGCACTTTGCGCACCTGCTCGTGCCGATTCGTGCCGGTTGTTCTACAATAAAAATGCAACTGCAGCCTACGACACATGTTAATTTGTTGAGAGTCGCATGCCACCACAGCCCGCGACCTCCTCTCGTTTGATGTCTAGGAACAGGTCATGCCTTGACGGCATGTCCGAACATTGCCGAACAAACGCTCCAACCGACTTCGACCATGATGAGTCATGTGATGCCAACCAAGATGATTCAATGACTTTGGGCTGATGCGAACGCCACGCGATGTAGTGGGATGCAGCCACTGCAGCAGCAAAAACCTTAGTGGGAAGGGACCAACCTGAAAACATCGTTCATGGCGTTGATATCTAAGATAATCTAAGATGCTCTGAGAGAGTAGCAGCAGAGGTCTCTGTCACGCGGACAAAGGACATGTGTGTAACAAACTTGGCCAACCTGAGAAATGGGAGCACAAACAATCGCAGCAAGTTTCAGCAGCTATACCCTGTTGTATGTTGCTGTGATGTGGTTGTCACGCTGAGAGTCCTGCTCGCTCAGCCGGGGCCCTGCAGTGTCAGAGCAAGTTGCGATGGGAGTGAAGCCCTGACATGAACTCCTGATCTCCACAGATGAGGGCTGTATGTACCGCAGAAACATGAAGGTGACCAACGCAAGGTACTGCAGCAACCATTGTGCCTGTCATCCCTGCTTTGGTACCGATTTCAACTTCGAAGGGTTGCTTGTCGATACAAAAAAAGCGCTTCTCCATTCAGCCCCAGCTGAACTCCGTTTACAATGGATGTTTAGCCCCCCCCTCCCCCCCCCTCCCCCACACTGTCTTCTGTGGACACCTGTTTCAACATCGATTCGATTTTCGAGAACCTTATGTGCAAACCCATCTGCGCTCCCTACACAACATTCAACAGATCAACAACTGCGGCGTACGAGCATGAGCATGCTGTACCTGCATTAATTAGTACACTAGCCTCTCGGTACCCCCCGGTGCGGGAAGGGTCATGGGTAATAGTCAATAGCTGCGAGACGGAATAGCATCCTAGGGTAGCTTATTCCCTCACAATGTCACCAGGCACTAGCGCTCGGACCAGATCACATTTTAGCCGTTTGGACAGATCCCACTTGCGTAGCTCGGAGGACACCTTCGATGTTTTAAGTTTTGTATAGCGACGAGAAGTAAAGCTAACATACACTGTCGTAACTCGCTTCGCGATTCACGAGTGCGTCTGCTGTGAATTTTCTGAATAAAAGTAAGCGCAACCCCCTGCGGTCACGAGATACCCACTCAGCCCGCAACGATGAAGTGGATCACGGGGTACTGGTGTGCCTAGCAATCGAATCCTCGCCATGAGCTCAGAGCTGGTGCTTCTCTCGTGCTTCAAAGTTCAGCGTCTTTGGACTTTGCCTGCTGCAATAGACGAACATGGGCGACTCAGGCTTGGACAGAAGAAGGGCTGCACCCTCAGCAGCCATAACCTTGCTGAAAGGCTCAACGGCATTGGCAGCATGAGCCTCTGAGGGGCACGCACTGCAGCACAGGCTGTTGAAAAGTCTGGCTCTGCTCGGGGTCCACCTGGAACATCCCGAAATCGTGCAGGCAACTGGCAACAATGTTACATCAGTACTAGCTCGCTGGCGCAGTCTAGGCGTGCACGGGGCCATGCTCAGCAACGCAACTGCAAAGTCGAGGCTCTGTTCATGAAAGTCGTTAGTGGACCTCACGCTTGCAGAGCATAGCTCGCAGCATAGTAGAGATGAGCCGAGTGACCGATAGCGGCACCATGCAACATGCATTGTGACACACTTACAATGTCAGATGCTGGCGTAGCGTGCTGGAGACAAAAAGGCCCAGCCTGGGTCGAAGCAAAATCACATCGAGGGTCTTTTGAAGTCTTTTGGCTCCGACCCGGTTCGAGTTCCGCACAGGACCTCCGCTGCCCCCGCTTTCTCATGCGGCCGCCACAGCAGCGGCATCAGACTAAGCGAAAAGTGCACATGGCAAGTCTGAGAAAGGTGATGCACATGCTGAGAGAGTGGCTGCTCCTGTGTTGCTGCTTCCACATGCGTCAAGAACTCCAAGACTTCTGGCCTATTTCAGCTGCTGGCGCTGTTTTCGGGCATCGGCACGTGATAGCTGGGGCCCTCACTGTGCACAGAGTTCTGTTGAGTTTGCATCCTTGGAACTCACTCTCTCTGCCTTCCTTCCTTCCTTCCTTCCTTCCTTCCTTCCTTCCTTCCTTCCTTCCTTCCTTCCTTCCTTCCTTCCTTCCTTCCTTCCTTCCTTCCTTCCAGCGCCCTTGGCACCCCCACCCCCCCCCACTGAGAGGGGCCGCCCGAAAGCGTTACCGGATTGTGGGTGAGAAGCCCAACCTCCTGGACTGCCGGGAATCAGCCTACCACATCCTACCACTAAACCCCTTCCCTCATACCATCTCTCCACCGATCCTCCTTTCGTCTTCTGTGGAAGGCAGTGGCTACTCATGGCAACTCTCTTCTTGTTCCTCTAGGGGCCACTCCCTCTCTCTCTCTCTCTCTCTCTCTCCGTCAGCTTTTCTTGCAAGACAAAGAAGCTGATTTCTGGGGCCCATGCGCTTGACCTGAGCCACACTTCAGGATACACGACGTGAGGCCCTTATGAAGCCCCGCAAATAGTTGCACCAAGAATGCAACAGCAGCAGCTGCCGCTGAAGAGAGAAGTGGTCGGATTCGCCGGCGCACGTGTACTGCCACTTCGCCTGAGAGGACACATGCTTTGCTAGGTGACCAGGTGCTTCCATGCTGCCCTCGGCACCGGGCGAGTAGAGAAGCAACTGGCCAAGCGGAAGTGCCAAGAACATACCTGGCAGGAGATCTGTTTCAAAATAATCCTTCCATCTCTTGCAGATCTGTGCGTGCAAGGGCATGGAGTGGCCGAGGAACGCCTTCCTTGCAATCAACAGCTTTTTTGCCGGGGGAGGGGGGCGGCTGCCAAGCTTAACCAAGGTCGAGGCCACACTTCGCCGAAAGCTGACCTTGGAAGTAAGACGCGCACTTTGCAGCTGCAGTTGTAGTCTTAACGGCACCGAAAGCTCACAGCATTGATCAAGGCACGGGCTCATCTTTGGCAGAGCACTCAGCAGTGCCTCGTGCATGAATTTTCTGTTGCAGACTCTTACAGGCTCCACCATCAGAACTTTGCTGCACGCACCAACTTGGAGTCGTGCATAAGAGAACCTCGTAGCATGTGTAATCAGGATTCTGTTGCGCAAGGTGCAAATCGGCACAAGCTTCTCACCAAAAGTACCGCGGAAACAGCGCCCAGTGCACATTCAGAAGATGCATCCGATAGTCCTCTGCAGCGGCGATGGCTGGGTAGTTGCTGTACGACGATAAAACTCAGTCGCGCGCTTCGAAGCACCACATGCTCGAAGGCAGGTGTCTGGCATGACCTCTGTAGCTCAAGTTCTGTGGAGCTTACCCAGCAAGCAGTGAGAGCATCTGTTGGGGAATCGTTTGTCAACCCAACCAACAATTTCGAGGTCTCTGCACTTCTGCACATGGATGCAGCTCCGGGCTGTGTGTGACGGAAGGGTCCAACCTTTTTCTGATGGTACGAGCTGTGTTTCATTCCGTTGGCCGCTGATACTGCGACTTGTTCAGCTTCGCATTGAAGTAGTACTGCTTTCCCCACTTCTTTGACATGCACCTTAGGAAGATCAGCAAGGTATCTCCCTGTCTTTGTCGACACTGATATCCGTTGAGGAAGATTGGGAAGTGTAGGATTTTGCATATGACACCGACATGATTTTGCGGCATCTTCGGCTTCGACGGAGCACATCATATCACATCATATGGACGAATGTTGCCGAAGCACCGCTGCCAGCCAGGTGGCAAGGTGTCCTCGCTGTCACCAAGCGGCCTGGACATGATCAACAGGGAGGGCCAGGGAGGGGATGGAGGGGATGGAGGGGTGGGGGTGGGGGGCAATCGTGCAAGCGCTGCAGAAGCAAGTGCGGTGCTCCGGGTTTTGAAGAGCGGGGGGCCGCCTGCTGTCCCTGACTTCACGTGTGCTGGTCATGACAAAGTGAAGCAAGTGAAGCAATGATTTTTCGCACAAGCACGTAAATATATGATAATATATGTAAATATGGATGGCCTGGCTGTGGCTTGTACGGCTTCTGTCGAAGCGAGGGCGGCTGGAGTTTGAGGAGGAGCACGTCTTGCAGTAGCAGGTGTTTGCGGAGGCGGAGGTTTGCACCGTTCTACTGGCAAAGCTGGAGTTGCAGGGTCTGGAATCGCACGTCTTCTGTCGACAAAAGGAGTTGCTGGATCTGCAGCATAAGGTTTTGGAACAGGTGCTGGAGTTACAGGCTCCGGCGCTGGCGTCCGTGGGTCAGGCACACGTCTGCCCATTGCAGTTTGCGCCGGGGTAGCTGGCTCGGCGACACTCTTGGCCAGTGCTGGTGTTGCCCCAGGCACACGTCTGCCCATTGCCGCTTGCGCAGGGGTAGCTGGTTCGGCGACACTCTTGGCCAGCGCTGGTGTGGCCGGTGGCCGCATGTTGTTTGCAGCCGGGGTTTGCGGCTCCTTCGAGCCATTGGGCCCGAAAGCGGGCATTTCAGGTTCAGCCATCTGCAGCCCCGGAACAGCCGGTGTAATGGGAGCAGATCCACCATGACGTCCGAAGCCTGCAGGAGTTTCAGGCACACACTGCTTTGGCAAAGCTGCAGGAGTCATTGGCGGTGGTACTTGTGGGATGTCGGAAGCTGCGCTGGTTGTGTCGGGGACGGTGCGTGACCAGTTTTCGGAAGCCCAATGCTTTGAGCTCTCCGAAGTCCACGTGGATGCCGAGTTCCATTCCGAGGCATCCCATCTATTCGAATCTGCATAATCTGCCCACTTCATCCATGGTTTGGCCTTAGGCTTCTCCTTCAGCTCCTTGCTGCTATGCCTGGGACAATGCAACAAGCACTTCAAGCACCTATCAATACCTATCACTTCTGAACACAACATAACTAACATAACACAATGCCGGCACACGCAGATTCCTGGCCTTTGATCGATCCAGTCGATGGCCTTTTGCACCAGATCTTTTGCACGTTTGCCGATGCCTTCAACGTCAGATTTCACACCAGTTCCGACAAAGACCAACCTGCGCAGCTTCTCCTCTTCATCGTGCCCGTCGTCGAAAAAGGCACATGTCTTCGTTTCCAGCATCAGCGCTTTCAGCTCAGCTAGGAACCATTTTGATTTCGAAGCTCGTTCATCTACCCACAAGGTGGCAGCATCCATCCGAGTTTCCAGGTCGGGCACCCTCGGGAATTGGCCTCGCAGTCAAGCTGCAAAGACACAATACATCACAACAAACTATTCTCCGTACAGGCACCTTCAGACTTGCCACGGAGGAAGTATGCATACTCTCGCGCCAGTTGCCTTTGCTGCCGATCTCCGGCCAGTAGCAGCCTCGGGCAGCCCAAAGCCCATCCTCACCCACACGTGCGTCACACAGTGCCCATTTGCTGCAGGGCTTCAAATCTGCCACGCAAGCTGCATGGCAATCGGTTGCGCCAGAGAGGATCTCCTGATCACAGCGGCCCGCGGCACAACCATACGACATCCGCGCGACTTGTCCCAAGCTCACGCACTCCACCGAGTCTCAAGGTTAAGGCGTTTAAGGCATCTGAAGCACTGGAGATGCTGTCAGAGCACCGCTTTGATGTTGCTGGCGTTCTCCTGGACAAGGTGCCCAAACTCAATGCTTTGTGTCTGTGTCCCAACCAGCCAAAGCGACCAAACAATGCACTTCTGCGTTCCTGAAATTCGAACGGCAAGCGCAGCCTGTCCAAGCCGTATTCAACCTGCTCCAACTTCTCCTGACAAGATCCCACCATGATTGCTTGGGGGAAATGCCCGACAACGCCAGGATCTCCTGCGGTTCCTTCGGCATGGCATATCCTGGCACCAGTCCTCGCACAATGGCTTGTTACGTGACGCGCATGTCTTGAGCTGCAGAATCTGCATGACCATACCGGACCATACTGGACCAACCATTGAGGCAGAGCGTCTCTCAATCGTCGCCAACATGCTGGCAAGGGCCTTCTTCTGGCCGAGAAGTGGTCCAAACACGGCAAACTCGGTCCCATCTTCTGCCTATCGCTTCTTAAAAAGTGCAGACATAGTTTGTGCCCCGATGGAGGCTTGCAAACTGCCAGGGGCTTGTGTGCTATGTGGTGCAGCAGGGCATCCATGCGAGTCCCATCCAATCGCACTTGCCTCGTACATGTTCCTCATGAAGTTGGCGATCTCCTCCGCATCACGCTTGTCTGATTCAACACCTGGGCCGAAGTTGAAATCTGAGCTGCACTACGGGCAGAACTCAAGCAAGCGGCTCTTGAAGTCCTTCACTTTAACGATGACCGTCTCGGTATCTCTCATCCTGAGTACATGCTTCAAGACAGCAACGCGGGAGCCCTAGATGCAGGCTGCATCATGCAGCCGGCCCGCAGCTTCTGTAGGTTTTGGCGTTGTTTTCCCATGATTTGACCGACGGCCTCGAAGCACTTGCGAGCCCCTCTAGCACGAGTCACTGTTAGACACGACGGGAGTGGCAACAATACATTTTTTCAATGGTTGCTGCCACACCTGTTGCGGAATCTTCACCGCCGTGCAGTCACTGGTCAGTTTTGATGGCACAGAACCGGCAGATTTTGCATCCATGCTCTGCAGAAACATCCTGGCAAAGGCAAGCTGCAGGAATCATGAAAAAAAACACTGAGCTCCGCATGCAGAGCCTCAAGGTTTCTGCAGCAAGCCACCTCTGGCCCCTGTCACCCAGAACCTGGAAGCAAGCGCGAGCTCTGCGCAAATGCCGCATATGTGTCATGGAATGGCAGAATACGGCATATAGCTCCAGAAAGGCCAAGGCCCGGGCCAGGCAGCAGAAGCGAGAATGAGAAACGTCAGCAACAGGTCGACGATAAATGTGCAAATCTCTGCAGCCACTTACCTGCATAACCTTTCCCAGCATTCCCAACAAGAAACATCTTTTGTGAGCACAAAAGCACGGACACAAAATGCGTGGAGATGTCGGTCCAAGCAAGCTTGCATTCTCAGCTGCGTGCGCTGTTCACCGCCTCGTTGTACTCGTTTACTCTTCTGGGGTCTTGCTGCCTTTGCTGAGAAGGCTCTGTAATTGAAGATGCCAGCTTGCAAAGAGGCTGCTCTCAATGCAGAGCTTCTGTCGGAATCGCTGCATAAGCATCTCGTTGCATTTTAAGTCGAACTCCTGCAAACCATCAGCTCCTGCTTTGTTTGGGTGCTAAGTTGAGCTCAGCTGTATCAACCACATGATGACGCTGACAGGCGTGTTTTGCAAAGCTTACAATGGCCTGGACCTCCCTCAGATTGGAAAAGAACATCGCCACTGTTCCGTCGGGCATCAACCTGTGCGGCCATAAGTCCCACAGCCTGCGCTCATGCTTCAAGAACCCCATGCAATTCTCCAAGCACTGATGCTGGGCAACAAGTAACACGATTCAACACACCATCTCACCTCCGTGTCTGCAGACGCAAGGATTTTGCCCACCGCAATCGCCCGGTTCTGCGGCCTCGCACGACTCCCGATAAGACTGGACTCCAGCTTCCCAGGCTTCGCTACTGCTTTCCTCGGCACCCGATCCCCCCCACACATCCCCACGCCTTCCATAGATGGAAACACGAACCGCCGCCTGGAGCTTGCTACCATCAGTTTCGATGAGTTTGCCATCCTGGGATTGGTGTCGCACAGCGGCAAACCGGGAACCACGACCGAGCAAACACGAGCTGTTTTGCTACCGTGCGGCCCAGCACCACATGACCTTGGCTTTCGTTGCTCCAGGTGACATCTTTTTCACCTGCGCTCGCGACTTTTGTAAGTCCAAAGCAAAAAGTTAACAAGACAGCGAGGCTTGAACTTGGAAATCTAATCAAAAACTGCCGGTGGTCGGTGCAAGAAGTTGCTATAATTTGCTATGTTTGCTATGAATTTGAGTGCTGAGTCGCAATGACCGGCTGGAAGCGTTCCAGCCACCCTCGAAACAGTTCGGGTCAAGCATGTGCAGGAGCATGCAGGAGCTTGCTCACTTGTCCAAGTGCTAAACATGAGCCTTTGGAAGACTTTTGCCAATAAGGCAAGCCCGCCATTTGCCCAACAGCCAACGCTGAGCGTCCTGCTCTGCATGAACATGCGCTGTGCGCGTAGGATTGGTGTGCTGCACATGCTGCCTCCCATCCTTCTTCTGCAGCATGCCCAACAAACATATTTAGAAGCCTCTGCGAGGTGTGCGTGATGGGGCATGCAGGAAGAGCCACGGCACTTTCTGGGTCACTTGAGAGCAGGGCGAACAAAAGCTACGGCGGTGGCTTTTTCTGCTCCCGTACACCCTTCGTTTGCTGTCTGCAGTTCGGAGATCAAACAACGCAAGCTCATGCAGGAGACACTTGCACTGCAACAGCGATAGCAAAATCGCCAGAAATATCGGTTAACAATGGGGGACCTAAGTGGGGGGGGCCAAAGGGGGGGTGGGACCCCCCCCCCCAGTGGCCCCGCAGCCTGTTTAGCTCCCTTGTATGGAGGGGGTGGCGGGGGGCCCCCACCCCCCCACAAACCTCCGATATATCGGAGATCAAGGCCCTTGAGTGCTGTTTGTCAATAACAAAGTGGTAAACAAGAACTCCCGCAAGCTCCGAAGGAGCTGGCTTTCGTGACTTGTTCCTGGCCCAAGCTCAAAGCGCACGTTAAACTAGCAAGTGTCCTGCCAATTTCTCCAACTTGATCAGCACGCTAAGCCTTGGATTCCAACGGAATGCTCAATGTTAAGAAGCTGGGGACATGGGTGGTAATAAGATCGGGCTTTTTGTCGTTGAAGCTTAGAATGGACGTTAAACATCGGAGGTTCAGGGCAATTACGCAGGCCACTGGCTGCACGTTAGGAGGTTGTCGGAAGCCCCAAGAACATGAGAATCCAGAATTTCAGGTTTCGAGTGCAGGAACGGGTTCATGCCAGCACGCATGCAAACCACCAAGGAAGGTTCGACGTTCGAGCAAGGATGTTTCGCGGCAGGGTATCTTTCGAAATTGAAGCTGCTAGAAGCCTTGTGCCTCACGGCAACTACCGAGAAACCTCGACACCCCTATCTTCGAAATATCCTTCAAATAGATCAGGGACATCTATAGGAATCGGAGTGTGATAAGGCTCTGGGCACGACTGCTTGCGTGAACAAGCAGCCACAACTCCATGCATGCCCAGCACACTGTTGGCGTCAAGACACTCTTCCTCCATTGCTTGCAGGCCATCCCACGTCTCAGCCCACTCTGGCAGTACGAACACTGTCGTGATGTCTTCACAAGGTGCGCTTCCTGCACGTGGTGGCGGCAGCGCTGCCGTAGCCACTGTCAATAACACCATGAATGACAGTAGCAACACAAAATAAGAATCATCGTAACAGCCATTTGTGTGCTAACAGCAGTAGTTTCGTGCAGGCAGCGGCAGCAAAAACAGACCATCGATGCCAGGAACTAAGGGAAACTGTACGAGAAGTGATAAGAACCAGAAAATGAAGGATATAGCGTGAGTTACAGCTCTTATGAATGTCGCCTTGTGGTTACCGCAATGGTAGCAGCAGGAATTTTGGTACAACAGTTACTGGCTATGGCAGTCGTCGTTGCTGTGCCCATAGCAGTAGCAGCAACTTGAGATTTAAGCTACGAAAGCTAGACACAACCGGACATCGCAAGCAACCCCAAAACCGAAGATGCCACACATGGTCTGCTATCCGGCACGCGATTGTCAGCTACATGGCGAAGGAAAGAATGTGTTTCCGATTAAACGCGAAGGGCGACCGTTGTTTGAAGGGCGCCAGTGGCAATGCAGAAGTAGGTTCTTGTGACCTTGTGCACAGTCGTAGTATAGTAGTATAGTAGCAGTAGTAGCAGTAGTAGCAGTAGTAGCAGTAGTAGCAGTAGTAGCAGTAGTAGCAGTAGTAGCAGTAGTAGCAGTAGTAGCAGTAGTAGCAGTAGTAGCAGTAGCAGTAGCAGTGGCAGCAGTAGTAGCAGTAGTAGTAGTAGTAGTAGTAGTAGTAGTAGTAGTAGTAGGAGGAGTAGCAGTAGCAGAAGCAATAGCAGTAGCAGTAGCACCAGTAGTACTACAAGAAGTAGTAGTAGAAGTCGTCGTCGTCGAAGTAGTAGCAGCAGTAGTCGCACAAGTGGTAGTGGTAATAGAAGTAGTAGTAGCAGTAGTAGTAGTAGTAGTAGTAGTAGTAGTAGTAGCAGCAGCAGTCGCAGTAGCAGTCGCAGTAGTAGTAGTAGTAGTAGTAGTAGTAGTAGTAGTAGTAGTAGTAGTAGTAGTAGTAGTAGCAGTAGAAGTAGTAGAAGTAGTAGTAGTAGTAGTAGTAGTAGTAGTAGTAGTAGTAGGAGTAGTAGTAGTAGTAGTAGTACTAGTAGTAGTAGTAGTAGTAGTAGTAGTAGTAGTAGTAGTAGTAGTAGTAGTAGTAGTAGTGGTAGTGGTAGTGGTAGTGGTAGTGGTAGTGGTAGTGGTAGTGGTAGTCGTAGTAGTAGTAGAAGTAGTAGTAGTAGTAGTAGTAGTAGTAGTAGTAGTAGTAGTAGCAGTAGTGGCTCAAGTCTCGGCTCAACCCCGTTGGGGTGCTGTGGTGGAAAGCGGTAGCTGTCTGAACTGGGTTCAAGGCCTAACCGGCTTGTGGGAAGAAGGCCCCCTTTCAATCCCAGCTGTAGCACAGTTGCCATATCGCTGCCAGTGCACTCTGACTCTGACCAAGGAACTCCTTGGCGTCACATCATCCAGGATTCTCCTGGTGCTGCAACAGAAAGGCTACTAAGACCTCTCTTGGTAACACTGCCCCCAGGCTGGTCCCGGTGAAAGAGGAGTTCCAAGAAGGCTCCTCGGAAAGAAGGAGCTGCTGAAAGGGTTGAGCGCAAGCTGCTGCTCAGTTTCGGTGGCAAGGAGATAAGTGTATTGGCTGACTGCTCGAAGGCTCACGGCCTCTGACTTCCGCATTGAGAACAAAGCCCTTTGCAGCCCCCTTAACCAGCAGCCGAACCAGTACCACCGATAGCCGAGCTCCCCACTGCGGAAAAGACGCGGTGAAGAGGCAAAGCAGCTTGCCCCAAAGCTGAAGGATAATCCAGCATGGCGGTACTCCGTTGCAGCATATTCAGCTGGCAACATCAGGGAAGAACTGGAGCCCTGTTTTTGGAGCTCTCAGGGGCCCAGCGCATCCATTTTGTAAGGCTAAGGAGGCGAGGGCATATACCATGGGGCAGCCATGGCAGGTGGAATCTTGTCAGGCTAGAGCAGAGCATTAGGCTGGAGCTTCGTGGCTTCAGCTGCTGTGAAGGCTAGGGCGCGGAACCCCACATTCCAGGTGGACCCGATGGACCGCACCTGCATGACCACTCGCACGCCCCGACTGAACAAGAAGAAGAGTGGATCCTCCTGTAAGCTAAGGGCCAAAGCTGGAATGGAAGGAAATCCTTCGCTTGGGATACGACTCTAGCCGTGGCAAGGCAGCACTCTTTTCTCTTCAAGAGGTTTCACGCTACGCGTTTCGCCAACTGGTGGCTCTTCGGGCTTCTCTTGAAGCAGAAAGCTGCACATGTGACAACATGCCTGAAGCAAGATAGCATCAAAGCAACGTGTCACACAAGACATGACTGCTGCGAATGGTTTTTTAGTGCATCTAAAAAACCCAGCTCCCTCCCTCCTCTACACCATGCTGGGTGATGCGTTTAGCCAATTGGAAGCAAAGTTCCTCCTGAAAGAGTTCTTTTGAACTCGGAAAGAAAGTACTGGCGCGACAGTTCGATGAAAGCAAGTTTGTACAATATGCCAGTGTTTGCACAAGGCTCGCTTGACATAACGTCGGTCAAGCGTCGATGTGAAGATTTGCTTGAAGAAAAAGCTCTTGGACTTCACTGTCTTCTGCGGTTCTCGCCTCTGCAGTTTGGATATTGTTCTGCGAATGAGCCTCGTAGCATTTTGTCGATTGTAGCCGCGAAGTTGGAGTTTGCAAAGGAAGTATTGCAAGTGCTTCTCCAACGCAACTGGGTTGCGACGGTTGTGCCTAAACAACCTTTGTGACTCGCCAACGATCAATGCGTTGAAAACACCATCGGGGTGACATGAGATCTTGGGTATGTAAAGATACGCATTCTTTGGCTTTCTGTATGTTTGAAAGCGCAGACGTCCTGCATCCAGCTGAATGTCCAGATCCAGAAATGCAACGCGTGCTCCTTCACCAGAGATGTCCCACTGGATGCTTGGGCGCCAACTGTCCAAAATAGACTTGCATGTTTTTCCAGCTTCACTAGTGCCAGACACAAATCCGAAAGCGTCATCAATGTAGCGCTTCCAAAACTTCAAGAAAGGGCACATTGTACACACAAGGTCGTCTAGTTCAGCAATGTATAGGTTTGCGAGCACAACGCTTGGTTGAAGTCCTGTTGGGAGACCCTTGTCAACTTGCCATAGTTCGCCTTGGAACTTGACGTGCTGGGAGCTAAGACAAACTCCGTGAGCTTCAGCAAAAAGGTAGCAAATTGAGGCTTAGCGCACCAATGCGCTCTCACTCGCTACGCAAAGACTGTCATGAAACGCTGCCTGTTCGCACTAGGATACAAGTTGCGGATGTCAAAAGTGACCAACTCCGCAGAAGTCTCAAGGACCTGCTCGCCCTCAAGCAAGTCCATAAGTTCAGCACTGGAGCTGATGGTGCGCGGCAACAGTTTTTCCAAAGGCAGCAGTTGCTCAACGAGAAAGACTGCAGCAGGTGCTAGCCAGGAGCTTGTCATGTTGAAGATGGGCCTGCCTTTGATGGGTGTTTTGTGTAACTTCACACGAAGTCTGAACGTGCCCGTTATCAATGACCTGAACATTGACATGATAAACTGAGCCTCTCTGTTGGAAATGGTGCCCTGGAAAATGGCATCGTGTAGAAAGCTGTCCAGCGCATGCTTCAACTGCTCTGTTTCGGACACGTAGTCGGTATGACGAACGCTGCTTCTTTCAGGAGCCTGAGCGACTCTTGTTGCACCCATGATCTTGATAGGATGGCATCACCAAGATTTTTGTCGGCATCCACAACGCATACTTGCGCCGGGTGGCTGGAAAGCCATGCGCGAGCAGCTTTGTCAATGAAATCTGAATTTCTTGCACGAGCGTGCGGGCTGTGTCGCGACAGCTCCGCACGGAGTAGCCTGCAGTAGGTCGACACCGATGAGTTGCTAGGTGGCTGCCAAGAGCTTCTCAATCTGCATCTGGTGTTTTGCAAACGTGGCATGGAATCATTGTAGTCTCGGAAATGAACTGCCAAATTCAAGGATCTTTCCAACGAATCAACTTCCCAGAGTAACGACATTGCGGTACTCTGGGCTGTGTCAGGAATGAACTTGCCACCCTTGGCCAAATACGCCTTCACGTAGGCAGGGATCTCAAAACTATCCGGAGTGAGGTCATGGACTGGGGAACTGAAGCGCTGCTCAAGCTGTACAACGGTGAGTCTCTTGAGCTTGTAACGCACAAACTGGTCCAAATCTATACTGAAATCCTCTCTCCAGAAACTGCGACGACGGGGTCTGTGTTGGCCTCGGGGATATAGTCAAGACCTGCGGGGCGGAGCTGGAGTCTTCATCCGCACTGTTTTGGAGTTCTGCTGGTGGCCCTTGTCCTTGCCCTTGTTCTTGCCTTTGCCCTTGCCTTTCCCTTTGTGCGGATGGCTGGATCTTGCCTTAGACGAAGAAGCACTCTTCCGCGAAGTGGATCTATGCGAACTTGACTTTCTGGACGACTTAGACTTGGCTGAGCGAGGTTTGGAACTTCTGGCGCTCGACGCTTTAGAGGAAGATCTGCCCCTTGAGCTCGGCTTCCTAAGTGTGCTTGAAGTCTGTGCCCGGGTTTTCTTGCTCAGGGAATTGGCCAAGTCGGGGTATTGTCTGGACAAGTAGGCCAGCGCTCCATCTTTGGGCGGCGCAGCACGTCGATGAGCCGCAGAGCTCTTGCCCTGCAGCGCACTGAACTCTAGCACAGCAGTAGCAAGTAGCTTGTTAACGTCCTTGAGGCGGTACTCAGCCTCAGCTTAGAAGTTGAGCACGTTGCTTCTGCTTCTGCTCTCGTTCTTTTTCATGCCTTGCCATAGCTCGAGGTTGCTCGGTCCGAAAGGTCAGGTCGGCAAACTGCATGGCTAAGGAGTGCATAGAAGAACGAACATCATCTGACAATACTCCGGCATATTTTGCAAACCACGAACAAAGAAGATCTTCGAGCTTGTTACGTTGCTTGGTGACATGAACTTCTTGTTCAAAGTATGCAGTGCACTGGCGCTGGTACGCCAGAACGAAGTTATGGCATTCTTGCGCATGCTTCTGCCTCAGCTCTGCAAACTCACGGTCGATGTCGAAAGGTGGCGAAGGCTCATCCGCTTGAGCAAACTCGTCTCGTGCACCTTCCATCAGGGATGGGACGCACTGAACAACTTTCTTGGCATGTGGCTTGAAATCTGCTGGCCACTGCCAGCTTCCTTGTGCCTCAGAAAGAAATTGCTTGCGCAGCATACCATCAGCTTGGAGATCGGCAAATTTCTGCTGCAGGGACTTCTGGGTGAAGAAGTGCTGCAAGGTGCTTCTGTATTCCTTCGCCCACTCAGTCAAGACAACACGCAGAACTGGCTCAACGGACTCCAACACATCTTCTGGCTTCGCGTAAGAGTTCGCATCACTTTTCTGTGATTGGCGAGCAAGTGCGAGTTGTTGAGCCATCAGCTGGTTCTGTGTAGTCCGTGCTTGAAGTAGTTGAAGGAGAATTTCTTGACTGCTCGGCAAACCTGGGGGAGCTCTCGCAGGTGGTGATTGTCCTGCTTGGAGCACTTGTAGAGCAGACTGAAACTGATTGGCCGGAAAGGTCACTGGGCCTGCACGGCGCCCCCGCAAGGCTGCATTGTCAGGTATCTTTCGGCTGCGACTGCGTAACGGTTCATGCGACGCCATGGCGAGTTGGGCTGAGCGTTGCACAGCACACGTGAGACAGGCACCAACTCTAGCCGTGGCAAGGCAGCACTCTTTTCTCTTCAAGAGGTTTCACGCTACGCGTTTCGCCAACTGGTGGCTCTTCGGGCTTCTCTTGAAGCAGAAAGCTGCTCATGTGACAACATGCCTGAAGCAAGATAGCATCAAAGCAACGTGTCACACAAGACATGGCTGCTGTGAATGGTTTTTTAGTGCATCTAAAGAACCATTCGCAAGGAAATCCTTCGCTTGGGATACCAGTGGCAAGACCAGGAGGCCTAACCTGGTGGCCAGCTGGTGAATGAGCAAGAGATTGGCTAATCTACTCATCTGCATAAGATATTACTGCGACGCCATGGCTGGGGTCTCCAGCCAATGCAAGTGATGACCAGACAGAGGTGTTAACCGTCTCCCGAGGAAATCGAGACCCGGGAAAACAAGGCCGGACGACTAGCCAGTATGGCTGGCAGGCAAAGGCAAGCAGGCTGTGCAGTGCTGTGAAGAGAGGAGTTAAAAAAGTGTCTAGCGCTCTATCGGCATGGATGCTTGGTCCCTGCAAGTAAGAGCGAGAAAGCAGTGATCACTTCTCACTCGTGGTGCTAAGTGCAACCAAGAGCAGCTCATGAGAAACCAGGTTCCAGCCCTAGCAACAACCATGGCGCCTGGTGACTAAATGTCTGGTTTAAAGGATTTGAAAACAAAGTGAGCAAGCCGAAATTGCTGAGCAAAGGGCCCCAGGATTCTTGGCCAGAACACAAGAAACCAGACTCTTTCACTGAGCTGGTGTGGCCAGAGAGTGAGCAAGTGAAAGAATCCTGCAGGGCAAAGAAGGCAAAAAGGGTGATACCAGGCCTAGGGTTGGTTTTTACCCTTCAAATGCAAAAGAGCTTGGTCACCAGCACAATGTTCAGTGAACTGATGGGCTCTTTCTGTGCAAAGAGCAGGCATGATCTGTTCTTGTGGTCCCCATGCCCAAGTGGCCTCTTTCCGTTGCTGCTGGAGAGGTCTGTGGTTTTTGGCTCTTGCTGGGGGGGGTTGGTGTCTTCTGCTTGGGCCCATCGCCGCCTACGTACGAAACGGGAAACGTCAGAACCGATCAAGTGGGAAGAGTAGCCTTGGCCAGAAGGCAAGGTGAAGACCCCATTGACGCGTGGGTTGAAGGTTGGGATTGGGTCGGGTTGGAGGTGCTTCCTCGGCCTTGCCTCTTCGGTTTAGGGATGGGGCTGTTTGTTTGTTCTCCAAGGCGTCTTTTCGCCGCCCGCATGAGGTTTGGCAAGGGCAGACATGCGAGGCCGCTTTAAGCTGATTTACTTGTCAACCACAACGACCCTGAGTGTCCTTGCCCAAACAGAAATCGCTCGGGAAAGGGCGAAGGGGCAAGTGAAGCAGCAGAAAAAGACCAGATAGAAGCTGCAGGCATTTTGCTTGGCTGGTGTGAGGGCTGGTGACCAGACCAGCAGAACACGACAAGGGAACATCATGAGAAGCCGAAAGGGCTCTCGGGTCGAACCGGCAGGGCAAAGCAAAGCCAGACACACAAGCTCACAGTGTACTGGTGTGAGGCCTGGTGATGACCAGGCTGGGCAGGACAAGGCTGTCACATAGGTAGGGTAGCCTACTTGAAGTTTCACCCAACAGCCAAAGGCAGCGCTCCGTGCACTTCGAGACCAAAAAAGTAGTAGTAGTAGTAGTAGTAGTAGTAGTAGTAGTAGTAGTAGTAGTAGTAGTAGTAGTAGTAGTAGTAGTAGTAGTAGTAGTAGTAGTAGGGTAGTACTACTACTACTAGTACTAGTACTAGTAGTAGTAGTAGTAGTAGTAGTAGTAGTAGTAGTAGTAGTAGTAGTAGTAGTAGTAGTATTAGTAGTCCATGCAAGTTTGATTGGCTCTGCATGGGGCCCTCCATATGAAATCGCAGGCCTCGCTCATCTGTGCGCACGATTTATACTCATTTATGGCACCACCGCGCAGAGCATCCTGAAGCCCCATAAACAAATCAGTTTGCCAGCCTCCTTCTTGCCTTCTGAATCTTTCCGGGAGCTGCAGGTAAGTCATTTGGAAATCATAGGGGGTGCACGGGCGTCTGCATGGAAGATCTGCGATAGTCCTTTCCAAAGTGGGTGCAGGGCAATTCCATGCAATTCCTTATCATTGCAGCTTTCTTCCCGAAAAACATTCCCTCATCGCACATATGGTCTCCCTAGACGGCCCAATCGCATTACACGCATTGGAGATCAGAAAACTCTGACGGCCCCACGTGCTAGTAAGCCACAGAGGGGCGAGGGGAGACCCGCGACTGTCCACACAGCTGCTAGGTCCACTGGATTTCAGAAACAAACTCTTTTGCAGGTCTTCAGCTCAGATTTCCGAAGCATTCACCTTATTCATTCCACTTGGAGCATCAAGTTTTTCTTCAACTTCAGAACATGGACGCCCGTGCATATTCTTCAGGCTGCTGAGCAACGCAGTGCAGCCGGTAATGTTGAGACATGCTGCGTAGGGATTAAGGTTTAAAGCAAAACAGTAGGAGATCGCCCTGCAGGGTGTCGGGGAATGCCCACTTCCAAGAATATCAGCGGCCGGGCATGCGGATATCAGGGTAAACACTGTTCAAAGACTTAAACCTAAAGATTAGCAGCTCGGCCGAAGCTGAAGTCTCAATGCGCCTTGTGGCAAGCCCTTGTCAAGGACGGCATGCACAAAGTGGTTAGCCCTGATCCGTGCATCTTGAGGACCTGCGGCAAATTGCCACACAACCACTCTGCGCCGCTGGAAACTGCCAAACAAGGCCTCAAACAAAAAAGGAACATGCTGCGTGCTGCATGATGCATGCCTGTTAGTACTTGCACCAGGCCATAGCAAAACTTTTGCGTAGTAATGTTTCTGCTGGGCGCTTGTAACACAAACCTTGCCTTTGATCTGGAGGGTGTTCGCGGACAGCTCTAAACGCGCCCCCGAAACATTCGCCAGAAGAGTTAGCTTCTCTTTCAGCATCTTTGCATCGTCAACGGTCACCTCACTCGGTCTCATCATGTAGCAGTTCACGACTCGACGAGTCTGACTCAGTAGACATGCGCAGTTCCTGCTGCCACGTGGCAACGAGGGTGACCCGCCTTGTATCAGTCTCAACGTCTGCGGTTGTTGCACTCGCTTCCTGCGCTTTGAACGGGGGCTGGAGATTGCCCGCAAAGTAATCAGTGCGAACGTCTCAAGTTTGGAAACCATCTCTATTTCTTTCTGTCGGTCTAAGCATCTATTTAGCTATGCTTTATTCGGAAAACTTCCAGTTCCTCTTTACGTTAGTTAAAACAAAACAGAATTTCTCGCAGGAAAAACTCCATTTCCTCCGAGAGCCTGTAGTTTCATGGAAGAACTATTTTCTTTGTACCCTAGACAAACAAAAGTACACAACGCGAAAAACATTTAGGGGTAACTACAAAATCATGTCGAATTTCCAAAAAAGATGCAAACTAGACGGGAGCAACAAAAAACTCAAACATTTCAAAAAGGAAGGGGCCATCTCGCAGTTCCAAACAAAATTCAACAAACTCGAAAAGGTCCGGGTGTATGGTTCCAGCACATGGTCGTTTGTGGAGTTCTTTGAACCGGGACATGGTCAGTCTGCATCCTTAAAAACTACGGAATCCGGATAATTAGGAAGGTGCAGGAAACATCGCCATTTACGAGTGAAGTGAAAGGAGGTTGGTTCTGGGGGGGGGGGGGGAGAGGGGGGTGGGGGGGGCGGGTTTCCAGGTCTTTTAAGCGTATCGGTATTTGTTTTACTGTTCTTTCTTTATCTTTTCCAGGATCAACCTCTAAAATTTAATTTCTAGCATACCACCAATCTAAAGAATCTGCTAGATACTTGTTGCACTTTCTGAACGACACCAATGGAGTCAGTCCATGTTTTCCTGGGTGTTTCTGGTTTCGTAGGGATTGACGTCTTTTGTTTTTCAAACAACATAAAATAAAACAAAATCAAAGTCAAAAAAAGTCTGGCAGGTTTCGAGCGATTCCGCGTTTTCACAAACTGTTAACCAGAAACAAAATGGACTTGAATGAATTGTTCGTACCATGTTTTGTTGGACTGTTTGTTGGAGAAACTGCTGGTGTTCTGGATACTACAGTAAACTACACGAACATGAACATAAGGAGAACTATTCTAGCATAAAACTTTTAAGAAAAACGAAAAACATTTTGTGGGTAACAACAAGTAAAGAATTTGCTATATGATATTGCTATATGATCAGGCGCTCCGCCCATGGTATGGTACCCCCTTCTGGGTGTGGGTTGGGTTTAGGGGGGTTTGGTTTAGGCCTCCGTGGTGTGGCTTTGCTTGGTTTTACCCCCCCCCCCCCGGGGTTGTGGGTTGGTTCTAGTGTTTCTTTCTTCTTTCATGGTTTTAGGGGCTTGGGGTGTTTGTCGGCTTTTAGGGTTGTGGTCTGGGTGTGGTTGTTGGCGGGTTGTAAAGTTTCATTCGGGTTTATGGCCTCCGCCCTCACTGCTCCCTGCATTCTCGCCGCCTTTCAGTCACCCCCGCCCCTTTCCAAGTATTCCTGCTGGCTCCAGCCCCAAAACCCCACCGCCCTCGCCCTGCAGCGGCCCCCTTCCCTACTTGGTTCAAGTATACTTACGGTTCAAGTATACTTACACCACGGGACCGCGGGACCGGTGGACCGGAGGAGCAAAGGACCACGGGACCTCACGGGACCAGAGGACCACGGGACCGAAGGACCCGAACCGAAGGGCAAGAGGACCCAGAGGACCACAGGACGACGGCACACTAGGCACATTTCAAAACAAAAGAGGCCTGAGCCACATCTTTCAAAGAAAACTTGCACGGGATGACCACAGCACCACGGAACCACGGGACCACGAGCCACGCCTTTCAAAAACGAGGTCTATGAGCCTGGGCCCTCCTCACTACACAATAACCAAAAACAGTCCAAACGACGCAACGCTTCGACAAACGTTCAACATGCACATGCAGGACTGTTTGCCCGGTCGGCGACGGTGAAGAGGTCTCTCACTGCGTGGGGTTGAAAGCGCCCCGTGGCCTCTCTCCATCTCTCTCTGAAACTTCACTTGCCCACAACATCCCATAACCTGGCCTCCTGGACTGGTCCAGCAGTCGCCTCAATTTCTTCGACTTCTTCCACTTCAAAGTCCTCCTCACCCACACCATTCCAGAAGTCGGCTTCTTGCATTTCATCATCAACTTCGCCAGCTTCAGAACCTTCAGCTTTGTCCGCTGTTTCAGCTGCTTCACGCTTCGGCTGCAGCAGCTCCGTCAGGAGGTCGTCCTCACCATCTGCCTCATGCAAACCTGTGCCAATCTCATGGACTGAAAGGGGCTGCAAGTGGCTGCAAGTGGCTGCAAGTGGCGGCATGCAATCTGCAATCCATGCCGTCCATGCCTGTGAGCCGTCGCTTCGGCTCAGCTCCTGCTAGGCTGGCAACACCATGAGCCGATCTTTTCTGCAGCCGATCCTGCTGCATTAAGACCAGATGGAAAAGACGGCCAAGACGGCCAAGAGTGACATGATCCCTGTGCACACAGCAATCAAGAGCAACAGAGGATGGCTCGGAAAGAAGTTTGACAGCTCCTTTTTGTCTTTCTTCTTTTGCTTGTGCTCCTTCTTCTTGCCATGCAAGGTCTTCTCGCTTTTGCGCTCTTTCTTGCCGCGCCTGGGAACTCACAGGCAGATGTTTTTGATATGCTGCAGTGACCACTATATAGGAAAGCATTGTCCTTGTGTAAGAAACTGAGATCGATGGATTTGGGGCGATGTGCGGTTGCCTTTTCTCCTGACATGCTAAGCAAAATGAAGTGCACTAGTGAGGACCATTTTCTTCACATGCCGTTTATTTCAGCGACAATCACAACTCTCCAACTGCCGTCATTGGCTCGAATGCTTCCCGGCCATGGCCACGAGCCCGGTCTTTTCATCTTTCTGTGTGCACCCCTCCCCCCACCCAAGGATTCTTTTTGCGATTATAAGGGCTTTGAAACCATTATTCTGTTCGCCCGCGCCCTTTTCTAAACTCACATGGCGGCCGCCCATGGGGGTGCACATTTCGCCCGATGCCTGAAGACACGTTTTGACGACACATTCTGTCCAGGCGCCAACCCCCTGACGCCAAGTACTGACGCCAGGCAGGTGACGCCACGTCTTTGCGTGGCGCCTGTCGCCACGTTTGACGCCACCTGCAGACGACACGTGGATCAGTCCTGACGCCACGTAAGCTACTGACGTCACGTCATGACGCCACATCCGGCGAGGACTGACACGTGGCCGGGAGAGGGTTTTTCGTCGATATCTGCCCCCCTCGGGGCCTGTGACGCCACGCTTTGACGCCACGTCCGGCTACGCCACATGTCTGCAGTTTTGCTGCTCATGGTCAAGAGCGTCTGCATCAGACATGAAAGAGTCTTCGCGGGCCCCTGCCACGAGGTCGAAGGCGAAGGTAAATCCGATCATGTGCGGGAGCATGTGTTAATCGAAAGAACAGCATGTGTTAATCGAAAGAACTCAAAATGGCGACCGACGTATGTACGAACCAAATGCAACTCGAATCCCTCTTGCGCACGAGAGGAGTGAGGCCAGATGTTGCCATCAAGAGTGCACACATCTTCCGGAGACAGTGTAGAACAAGCTGTGACAACATGCGACAATCAAAGTCCATGCATGTCCATACCACCTGCAAACTGAATGAGCGCGAGGCTTGAGCGACTTGTCTTCATGCCTGGGATTCGCAGGTGCAGGGCTGCCAAAGCTCATGCTTAGGCTTAGACTCAATCCTACAAGAGCTCCACATTCTTCGAGTTAACTTTGCCGCAGGCACTTGTTCGTTCTGTCCTTCGTCACCTCGTCCTCTGGCAGAGGACATGTTCGCAGTCATGGTATGACTGGCTCACGCAACTGCGGCTGCCTTCCCAACATCCATCTCGGCAGAAGTATGCAGAAACTTCTGCAACCACGTCTGCTCCCAGGCATGGCTTCAAAAGGTAATCCCGAGGCAGTCACACACCTATACGGCCCGTGCCGAAGACCACTGTGACTGCGGCGACCACAGTGACTACAGTGACTACAGCGTGCGCACTGCTTCCTGCCATAAGGCTCCATGCAGAGGTGCAACTCAGCCTTGAGAAAGCAGATCAAGCTATATCAAACTGGCATCTCTATCCGAATTCTCCAGAGGCCTGTCAGGCCGATGACAGTCTCGAGGCATCGAGGCTCTCTTGGGCTCTTGGACTTTGGCTGGTGTTGCACGTTTCGGAGGTGCGGGGCCTGTGACGTGAAATGAAGCTGGCAACTGACATTCACTGACGTCACGAACTGATGTAGCTTCAGGCCAGCGGCCTGCCAATCGGCATCAAACTGTTGCACTCGATGCCTGAAGCTGTATCCCGTCGGCAACATGCATTTTACACATGCACCCTGTAAGTCTCAAGCTTTATGGCCGACCAGTCAACGTGAGAGCTTTTCACCTCCCAGGTTACAAGATCCTAGAATCTTAGAATGCTTTGCTTGTGTGGGCGCGCCTCCACGCAATCAAAGTCGTGCAGCTCTGTGGTTGGAAAGAACTCAAAAATCAGTGGCCTAAGGTCATCGTTCTGCATCCAAGCTGGCGCCAAAGAAGCGTAGTGAAACAACACTGCAATGGCTTTGCTGTGTGCTAAGCGTGCTAAGCTTCGCTTAGCACTCGGCCAGTCAGCACCGCAAAAGAGAATGAAGCAAGCGAGAATCCAAAGCTGCATCGCCCTTGCAGCTCACTGAACACACCCTGAAATATCTTTGCGTCTTGACATGTCTTGATTGAGGCAGCGACCATGTCTAATGGCCGACCTTGATTCAAAACAAGTGTTGTCGAGGCGACAACCTGTTGGCAACCTGGCTGTGCGAGATTCTAAGAGCCCGACGATGCCGTGAACCCATGGCCGGCGGTGATGCCCACATGGGTCCACATTCAGCTGCAGTTTTGCTGAAGTTGTGCTGCATGCGTCAGTTGTGCCAGAATGGTATGCTGAATCACATGGATCTGCACGCATGTCTGATGATTCACGGCAGCTATTAACAGCCAGACGTTTGGCCGAACATATGCTTCTCGGGAAGGAAGAAAACAGTCTAGGTGCCTCGAGTTTGTTCCTCGTCTGTTGCGCACTCGACACTGGAGGCTCTTGCATGCGCCATGGTGCGAAATTGACCATAACGAGTGCTGGGCATCGCTGTTCCGGGGTTCGCCGATGGGCGGCGACATCAATACGCACTGATCGACCAATGCACTTCTGGTCGAAACATGTGGAAATTCGGTTTCAAGATGGGAGTTATGGGAGTCACAAACGACCTTCTTTGGTTGACGCAAGGACTGAAATCCAAGGCAGCGTATGTGAGGGTAGGGTTTGGGGTTCTCTCCTCAGAAAACCGCCGTGGATGGGTGGGCCGCCACGACCGAACTTAAATTCCCTTCACGGCTCCATATGGCTCCCTTCGAACTCCTCCGTCGGATGCGACCATCGGCGACCGAACTTGGGCTCCCTTCATGACTCCCTTTCGGGCTCCTGGGTCGGACTTGAGGCCCTGATTCGGGCGGGTTGGCCGCAGCGACGGGGGCTGGTGTCTTCCTGCATCGTCGGGTGGCTTTCTACAGGTCCCCCTTTACTGTTTAAAAGGAGACCGGGCCCGCTAAATTGGTGCCCCATTCGCTCCCTTCCATCCATTTTCTGAAATTGTGGCTTGGACAGGTCGGACGCGTTCATGTCTCCCTTGTGGACACCTTTTTCGGCTGGGCAGGCCGCGAAACAGCCGAGCGCAGTTTCCTGTTTGCGCGCGTTTGTCTTCGAACTGCGAAGCCGTGTCGTGCAGTTTCGTGCTCTCTGGCGGTCGTAACATGCAATTTCGTATTTGCAAGGTGTCCCAGGCATGCCAGATCGGTTTTAGTCAGTACGAGCGTGAATGCCAACGGGGGCAAGCACTGAAAGAAATCGCCAGATATCCTGTCTGTACCGGGCCAAGTGCACCTCAAGGTATCCGGTCTGCATCAGCCCAAAAGGAACCTCAATTATCCGGCCGGTGTCACCGAACAAGAACCTCAGGGTATGCGGTCTGTTCAAAGCCGCATTGCTGCTTTCACGCAGGGCCTCCAACCTGCTTCGAACTTGAGAAGCTGTTGCGCTCACAGTTTCATGCTTCCAGCTGCAACAGCCAAGAGGCATGCTTCTAGCTTCTAGCACACAGCTCTCGGCGCGTGGGTATCTTGTCTTGCCAACAAAACTCGGAACTCGGGCAAGCACGGTATGTTTCCGTTTTCCAATTGTGCGACCGCCAACATGTCTCTGGTGTCTCAAGCTTGCAAAGGCTTCTAGCACACGAATCACAGCGCTTGGGTATTTTGTCTTGCAAACACCTGCAGAAAGAACTTGTTTTCTCCGTGCTGGTTTCGGGGCGCAGCAGGTAATCTTCCCGGTGTTGGCTATTGGCGCACAAATCTCGACACGTGGGTATCTTGTATCGCGAGCAAACTCTCAATGTCATCTCGCTGTTGCCGAGAGAAGCTTGTTAGTCTCCGCACTAGATTCGGGGCAAGCACGGTATATTTCCCATTTCTGCCAGTGCGGCCGGCAACATGTCTCTTGTATCTCAAGCTTCTACTTGCTGGCGCACAAGTCTCGGCACGTGGGCATGTTGTCTCGCTTACATGTCGGCACGTGGGCATTTTTTCGACGCATTCTCTTTGAGGTCATCGTTGGTACAATTCTTTACTCGGGGGCCGCTGCACCCATAAAACCTACTTTTGCGCTTCGCCCTTGCGCGCTCTTGCACTGCCCTTGGCTTCAAGCACGTTTCCATATGGAAGACATACACTGTTCTTCCTGAAGGGTGTTTGAAACAAAGGAGCATTTCCCAAACATCTTTGTTGGAAGGCTTCTGGGAACCTCGCCATTGCTTTCGCAAAGAACAAAATGTGGCTCTTGGAGGAGTTTGTATGTCCCTTACAGCCTTCACCCCTCTGGCTTCACCAGCGTTTCGGGAGGCTGGCCATGTGGTCACTTCCCAAATTAGGGTCCTTGTTTAGCTTGCGCACAGCTTGCGCAAGGCTTGAGCACTGTGGTCCGAAAGCTCCGAGTCCGTCCAAATCCAGTGCAACCCCAGCTTGATTACGTTCGCCCATGCGCGCGCTTGCGCGTTGCAGTTTTTCAGGATGCCCTGAGCCTACATCAACAAAATTTGGGACACTCTATTGGGTTTCAGAACAACCCTCATGTGATGAAGCTGACATGTGAACAGCCTGCCTTGGATGTCTTGACCTCATGGCAAGCCTTATCGTTTCTTTGTGCTCCTCATCGTTATACCATGGTTCTCTTTCTGGTGGCTGTAGCTCTAGGACTGACATGTCTCCTCCCAGATCCTTGGCTAAAGCTCGTGGGGTACTAACGGTACTACAACTTCAGTCTCCGGCAAGGCTTCGAGCAGCTCATCTCAGCTCAACTTTTCCTCCAGTTGGCTGCGGGCTGTGACAAATATGGCTTCAGCAATTCTAGAACTTGCCTTAGCTCCAAGGGCAGCCGAGCTTTCACGCAAAACGGCTTGCCAGAGAGGTCCCGCAGCTTAACACGACGGCAGTGAAGAAAGAGCCGATGGCCAGGAAGCATCGAAAGATTGCCTCTACCATACTTGGGGTCGCCGACAATGGGACAATTCAAGTGAGCTAGGTGCACTCTGATTTGGTGCGTTCGTCCTGTCACAGGCTTCACGGACAGAAGCATGAGCTCATGGTGCTTAGTACTTGGCAGTTCGTATCGTGCAAGAACCTGGTACTTCGTGACGGCTTCTCGCCCAAGTTCAGAAACCTTTGTTGTCTTGCTGTTGCTGGAGCCCTGAATGGTACATAGCGGAACAGCGACAACGCCTGTAGAAGAGACGGCTCCAAGAGAAGGGCCTTCGCACAAACAGATGTACCGTTTATCAACCAGCCGACTGGCAAACTGCGACTGCAACCAGTTCGCGGCCAAAGAGCCTGCAGGTCCTGTGGCCAGTGGCAAAACACCAGAAGTGGGCTTGTCGAGTCTGGACACAAGGCTAAGGACTTCAAATCTGCAAGCGCTGGGCCAGAGCAATGCTGCGACTTCGTCCACAAACTCGTCAGTTGTGACAAGATCAGGCTTGAAGGCTGCAAGAACTCCATGCCCTGCACCCAGAACTCTCGGATCCCCTGCTGCGATGTTGGCAATGTGTGGAGCAGCTGCAGAAACGCGCACCGGTTCTAAATGTTGCTGCCACAACCTTTTCATGACTTCCAAGAACTCCATCGCGCTCTCTGCTCCCAAGGCTTTGCGAAGTGCATTCGCCGCAGAGCCAACATGCAAAGCATCCGGAATTGATTGCAGCGTCAGCAAACTTTGGAGAAGGGCCAAGGCTGCTTTCCACGCGCCGCTTCCCTCGCAAGCACTCATAGCAATCCCGATCATGTCGGCATTAAGAATCTGGGAATGCCCGTCCATGAGTTGCAGCATTGCCGTACACATACGCCAGTTGGAACAGTTTGCCACCGCGCTTAAGGCACTCGTGAAACTAACCTCGCTGGGGGATATCATTCTTCCATCCATGCGTATCAATAACTCAAGTGCCATTGGCCAGCTGCCACCGGTGCTACATGCATCAATGGCACTGTTGCACGAAACTTCATCTAAGTCGACACGCCGTGTGGCCATTTGCGATAACATTGCGAGAGAATGTAGCCACTGACCGCTTCTTCCGCATGCAGCGATGGCTGAGTTAAAGCTGACGACTTGTGGCGAAGGCATTAAGCTCAGTATAGATAAAGCTGGTTGCCATTGAACGCATGTGGCGCAAGCACTGATAGCACTATTAAACACCGCTTCGGCATGATCTAGGGACTCCTCTAACATCCTCTTTAGGACCAGCATCGCTAGTTCCCAGTTCCCCCCTGTGCCGCAAGCAGAAGTTAATGTGCTGTATATGAAGACGTCTGCCTCCACTGCCTCAATTGTCATGTCCAGCAGCATTTGCAAGGCATGCCACCACACGCTGGAGCTTCCAGTTGCAGCCATCGCTGAGGCATAGCTAAAGGCGTTTGGCATCACTCGCTTGGATGGCATGGAACCCAACAAGCCGAGAGCTGCTGTCCACTTGCTGCACTTAGCGCAAGCAGTGAGAGTTGAGCTGAAGCTGACCACATCGGCGGCAGCTCTTGGCGTTTTCGGCATTTGGTTCAAGATCTGCAGGGACACTTCCCACTGCCCAGCGCGAGCGCACGCACTCAGAACGGCATTGTGTGAGACGGTGTCCGGCAGAGTTGCCATGGAACTCATGGAACTCAATATGTCCAGGGCTGCCGTCCACTCGGCAGCTTTCTCACAAACGCTCATCGCAGAATTTAAACACACCACATCTGGCAAGATAGAGTGCTTCTGCATGTTGGTGAGTAACTCAAAAGCCAGCTTCCAATCTCCAGCTTTCCCACATGCAGAGATGGCAATGCCATAATGGAATCGGTTAGCCTTCAGTCGCTGCTTTCGCAGTTTCTCCAAGAGCTGGACGACAGCATTGGCAGACCTCGCCCTAGACGCCTTCTTCAAGGCCACAGTTGCCAAGCGCTCTCTGTCATGACTGTCATACAATGAGATGTCTTGCATGGCAAAGCCGAAGGGCTGAGGCCTTTGGGCAGAAGCCTTTGGCCGGTTGAAGGAAAGTGGACCTGTATGGATGACTATGGCCCAGCATGGCTCTTTCTGGCCATGACATCAAGCCTGGCTTCCAAAAGCCTTGAATCGAACAATTCACTCAAAACCAAGGGGCTGAAGGATTTCATTGGCTGCAGCGTCGGCAGTAGCGTCGGCAGTATATGGCCTGCCTGACCTTCACGACTTCCGTTCTGGTTTGCTTCATGATCCTTGGAAATTGTGTCGTGTTCCCGCCAGGATGGGCTATTTCACACTATTTCAAGCTGGCTGGCCTACATTGACTGCATCATGCCTGTGAGTCGCACGCACGCACTGCTCGTAGGGGCTGGGGCCCTGCGCCCTGTGTAGATTCGGGATGAATCTGAAAACGCTTTCGGTTAGCTATAGGTCTGAGCCCAGAGATGTGAAAGCCTTCCGCAGGCCATGCACAAGAAGGTGCCATATGATGTGCAGAATTGCTGCAGAATGAACGGTTCCTGCCAAGTTTACTACGATGATCGACTCTTCTTTCTGCCCCCCACTCTGCTGTACAATCATCCTTGCCGAGCATGCTGGCAGAGTGCCTTCCAAAAAGGTTGAAAACATCATGTGCAAGATCCAAACGCGAAGACACTGTGCCTACAGGTCCTCACCAGGGTACTCGAGACTTTGTGGCCAGATTCCGGCCCAACAATGTTGTGCGTGCATGCAGAATTAGCTCAGCAGCCGGGAAACACCAGCAGAGCGGCAGGTCGCTGAGAATGGAAAAAATGTGCCACGTGGGGCCATGTCTTCCCGGAGCTTGAGCCCGAGGTTCCACAAAGGTCTTGTGAGAAGTCAACTCTTCTGTTCAGCGCATGCGTTACATAGCAAAGGTAGCTGTCACCACTCGAACGGCACCACAGTGTCAACTCATCTGATCAGGAAATGACACTGCAGATCGTTGCAGGCTCGTAAAGTTCGGGTCGTGGTTAAGCGACCTCAGCTGCAACAGGTCCAAGCTGCAAGACCTCTCGAAGTTTTGATATGGCTCCAGCCCAAGACGGCATAGTAAGAGAAGTTCCGTTTAGTTAGGATCTGTCGTACAGACTCTGATGCGCAAGCGAATGTGCCGGCAGCTGCAACAGGTTGCGGAGTGACAAATCCGTCGATTCGACATGATTCGACCACTGTTTGGACGGGTTGCCTTCCTCTCTCGGTCAACTTTTAAGTTGTAGGACACAGAGCCGCCATTCTCCTTGAAGCGCTGCATCCTCAGAGCACACTGAAAGCACACTGAGAACACTTAGTACTTTTCAGTAAGCTGAAGGCTACGCGGGGCCACTCCTGGGACTAAAGTGCGCGGAGCACACTCGGGCGGAGCACACGTCTGCAAGGCCCTACTACGCAAGAGGCAAGAGAAGGCCAGAGCTTACACTCTGCACAAGTACTGCACATCACGGCACCTTACGTGCACTTGCGGCTTAGGGCTTAGGGCCTGGCAGCGCCCGGCCCCAAAGAAGCGCATCAGGAGGCAAAGTTTTGGCAAGCAGCCTCAAAAGCAACAGCTTCGAACTCAATCCCCAGGAACACTCAACTCGAGGAAGCCAATCGCATCAACTGAGGCCAGCAACTGGCCCTTTTCCACTGTCTTCTTTTCGGGAGGGAGGCCTCCACTGTCACATGTTGAACATGTTGAACAAGACTTCTCTCTCGCCATGCAAGCAGTCGATGAGTGATGAGTGCACTGAGCCCCTACCAAGAAGTTCACGCATCCGTGTACGCGGAGGCATGACATACTTGCTGGGATCCTTCAAACCTCGGCCGTGCTCATGTCGAGGGCAAGCTTGTAAACTGGTAAGCTGGGCCCAGGTCCAGCGGCGAAGGCAACCGCCCGACAATCCAAGACTGGAGCCTGCTTGATACTGCTTCATTTCTTCCGCCTCCTTCTCTTCTCGTTCCTCCTTAACTGGCGTGCAAACCTAGATCAACTTCCGTGGATGGGCTGCGTGGCCGAGCAGGGCCTAGCACACACAGTAACATCAACAGAACGCTGCTACACAGCTGCCGTCGCGAGCTCAACTCTGCCCAGGAACCTTCGACATTGCATTTTCGGCCTCGGCATATTTCTGACGTCATGGAAGGCTAGGGCCCTACAATTCCTGGTGGCCTGTCTCAAAGCACCCTGCGAAACCCCAGACTTCTTCTGCGGCATGTGGTTGTTGGCTGGAAAGCCGGATCTGGGAAGGATGCTCTCCAGACAAGGCGACATCCATCCACATCTCATCATGCGTGTAAGCAGGTATTGGCAGCACGAAACAGTCGGGCCTGCTGCGGGGCCAAGCATGCAATTGGCCTCGTTCTGTCATCCAACCCGCAGCATAGCCAGCACAGAGCCATGTGCTGAGGGTCAGGCATGCCATCTTCAGCACTGCAAACAAAAAAGGCGTTGCCTTCCAAGCGTTCCTCAGTGCCGCGGAACTTGCATCCACAGTTAAGGTGGAGCATCCTGCGTTACCCGTCAACCGGCTCACGTTCGGATTCTGCTTCCTGCCAAATGACCCGCTGTTCCACTCGCATTCAACTCCATTTGTGTTCTTTCCGCTGCATCGCGTTCTGGCCTTGCGCGCGTGCGCGCGTGCTCGCGCATGCCCGCGAGCGTGCGCGTGCGCGCGTCGAGCGCGCACGTTCGTACGGGTGCACGGGTGCTGCAGTTGCGAGCGCGCGCGCGCGCTTGCACGCGCTGCGTGCGTCCGTGTATGTGTCTGTGTCTGTGTTGTCTCTCTGTGTGTCTCTGTCTCTGTGTCTCTGTGTGTGTGTGTGTGTCTGTGTCTCTGTGTCTCTGTGTCTCTGTGTCTCTGTGTCTCTGTGTCTCTGTGTCTCTGTGTCTCTGTGTCTCTGTGTCTCTGTGTCTCTGTGTCTCTGTGTCTCTGTGTCTCTGTGTCTCTGTGTCTCTGTGTCTCTGTGTCTCTGTGTCTCTGTGTCTCTGTGTCTCTGTGTCTCTGTGTCTCTGTGTCTCTGTGTCTCTGTGTCTCTGTGTCTCTGTGTCTCTGTGTCTCTGTGTCTCTGTGTCTCTGTGTCTGTGTCTGTGTGTGTCTGTGTCTGTGTCTGTGTCTGTGTCTGTGTCTGTGTGTGTCTGTGTCTGTGTCTGTGTCTGTGTCTGTGTCTGTGTCGTGTGCGTGTGCGTGTGCGTGTGCGTGTGCGTCTGTGCGTGTGCGTCTGCGTGTGCGTCTGTGCGTGTGCGTCTGTGCGTGTGCGTCTGTGCGTGTGCGTGTGCTGTGCGTGTGTGCGTCTGTGCGCGTGTGTCTGTGCGCGTGTGTCTGTGCGCGTGTGCTCTGTGTCGTGTGTCGTGCGCGTGTGTCTGTGCGCGTGTGTCTGTGCGCGTGTGTCTGTGCGCGTGTGTCTGTGCGCGTGTGTCTGTGCGCTGTGCGCGTGTGGTGCGCGTGTGTCTGTGCGCGTGTGTCTGTGCGCGTGTGTCTGTGCGCGTGTGTCTGTGTGTGTGTGTGTGCGCGTGGGTCTGTGCGCGTGGGTCTGTGCGCGTGGGTCTGTGCGCGTGTGTCTGTGCGCGTGTGTCTGTGCGCGTGTGTCTGTGCGCGTGTGTCTGTGCGCGTGTGTCTGTGCGCGTGTGTCTGTGCGCGTGTGTCTGTGCGCGTGTGTCTGTGCGCGTGTGTCTGTGCGCGTGTGTCTGTGCGCGTGTGTCTGTGCGCGTGTGTGCTGTGCGCGTGTGTGCGCGTGTGCGTGCGCGTGTGTGTGTGCGCGTGTGTCTGTGCGCGTGTGTCTGTGCGCGTGTGTCTGTGCGCGTGTGTCTGTGCGCGTGTGTCTGTGCGCGTGTGTCTGTGCGCGTGTGTCTGTGCGCGTGTGTCTGTGCGCGTGTGTCTGTGCGCGTGTGTCTGTGCGCGTGTGTCTGTGCGCGTGTGTCTGTGCGCGTGTGTCTGTGCGCGTGTGTCTGTGCGCGTGTGTCTGTGCGCGTGTGTCGTGTCTGTGCGCGCGTGTCTGTGCGCGCGTGTCTGTGCGCGCGTGTCTGTGCGCGCGTGTCTGTGCGCGCGTGTCTGTGCGCGCGTGTGTGCGCGCGTGTGTGTGGGCGTGTGTGTGTGTGTGTGTGTGTGTGTGTGTGTGTGTGTGTGTGTGTGTGTGTGTGTGTGTGTGTGTGTGTGTGTGTGTGTGTGGGTGTGTGTGGGTGCGGGCGTGCGTGCGTGGGGGCGTGCGTGCGTGCGTGCGTGCGTGCGTGCGTGCGTGCGTGCGTGCGT